>OMNV01008762.1:0-12792 GCA_900303265.1 Brotula barbata
GCACGCTCGTGATGCTGTCACTTTAATTTGTCAGGTTATGTCAACAAAGGACGTCATCTCTCCTCTAGTTACATGGATAGATAGATAGATAGATAGATAGATAGAAAGATAGATAGATAGATAGATAGATAGATAGATAGATAGATGATGGATGGATTATGATTAGGGTGACCAGATGTCCCGCTTTGTGCGGGACAGTCACACATTTCCATTACTTTTCACACGTCCCGCAAATTGAGACGCTGTCCCGCGTTGTTATTGACAGTCAGACTCCAGTTTTGAAATGCGTGTTTTACCGTATAATCTGGCATTTATCAAATGGCTGTGTGTGGAGAAAGCAGTGTGAGAGCCGTCATCAGGGGGCGGGGCGGGCTGTGCGATCGTGATCATGTCAATCAAACTAGGACGCTGAAGCAGGTTAGAGGCGCGGCCACGCCCCCAATAACAAACAACGCTAACGGCATCGACATGCAGGAGACATGGAGGAGAGAGATGAATGCACGACCCGTACCCGTACCCGAGTTGTGCTGGGGTTGTGTCATTATTGGAGAAAATACAGGCAAGCCACACCCTTTAAAAGCACATTAAAGTACCATACTTGCAATAACAGTTGTAGCCTTACTTGTCTATTCTGTTTGATTGTACACAGTCAGGTGTGTTAACTTGAGATGCACTGTGAAATACTGTAGCATGAACGTTACTATGTTTTCTTACGTGAGAGAACTTGGAAAAGTTGCATTCAAATAAAAATATATTTGCTAAGTTTGTATTTGCAGTCTGTTTTGTGCTACTCAATCAACCAGATGGCAAAGCGTAGTAATATTATAAGCTAGGGGGCAGAATAGAAATGTTTTGTTTTTATAAGTTATTGAAGACAACCTCAATGCATTGGTGTCCCACATTGTCCCACACAAACGTAGTCTTTGTCCCACATCTGGTGAATTGGGATCTGGTCACCCTAGTTTACAGAAGGCCCGATCTTCATCAAACATGGCGTTCTGTCTTTCTCTGTTGGGTCCATCCCAAGACTTTTGAGCGAAGCGGAGGAGCGATCCTGTCCCTCAAAGCCGAGGTGTTCAGATCTGATCCCAGACTGTACTTTTGAGCCGGGTGAGCCGCCATCTGTCTGCGGCGACGTCGCCAGGGCGCTCCCATCCAACCCGCTGTTCTCTCGGTCGCCCCCGCCTCCGGGGGGCACGCCGAGGGGTCCTCGCCGTATGTAGGACCCTCTCGGCGGGACGCGTTTAAAAATAGCTCGCCGAAGTGGCACTGGCGAAGGCGGCGGAACAGATGGCGACGTGGCAACATGTCCGCCGCTCACGGGGAACCAGGTTTGAAGAGCGGCGACGTGGGGATCGTCCAGAACGCCTCGACCAACCAAAACACTGGTACCTGGACTCTCCGTTCTTTTGTACCTTCGTCCATATGAGCCGTGACATCCTGCTGAAGTAGCCTTGGCTCAAATTGATGAGTTGCAGAATTCTGACGTCTTTCTAATTTGTTCCTCTTCTGCGTGATAAATTCCTAGAATTATGATGAACGCTGTGATACTCGGCAGGAAGCCGAGTCCATTAGATAAACAGGGTTACCGCAGTGTGTTTTATGAGTCTTGAAATCTATATCCTGTTCTTGAGTCTGGGTTGAGCTCACACAATTTAATCCTAATTCAGAGCGAAAAAAAAAAAAAAAAATGTCTTGGCTTCACCCCTGAACATGTGCAATAGTTTTGTTTAGCTGTTTTTTTTTAGCATCAACCCCCTACAGACATCTGGATTTAATACCGTTTGCAGACATTCGCATACAGATGTGCAGATGAATTGATCCTCAGATTCATCAGACTCGGAGCACAGATGTGTTTGAGGTGTATGCTGCCTCTGCAAAGCCCCGATAAACACGATCCGGAAGAGAGAGGATTGATTTTCTGACTGCTTTGATCTCTCTCTCTCTCTCTCTCCCTCTCTCTCTCTCTCTCTCTCTCTCTCTCTCTCTCTCTCTCTCTCTCTCTCTCTCTGCAGACTGAAGGCTCTGGTCTCCACAGGCGGCAAAAATGTCCAGGCAGCTTGCGATTGGTGAGAACATATCACACTCGCGCACACACACTAAACATAACCGCCCACTGACCACCAACTATAACTTGTCAGCGCTGCATAAACAAATGATAAACACCGTGCACAGTGCCATTCTAGTCCTAATGCCCTCTGCTGGACGTTTGCTGTACTACAACATGGTATACATTCCAGGCTCTTCTCCCACGTGGACGACCCCTTCCTGGACGACCCTCTGCCCAGAGAGTATGTGTTATATCTGCGGCCCAGCGGACCAATGCTCCAGCAGCTCACACACTTCTGGCAGCAGTCCCGCCTCGCCTGTGGCAAGAATAAAGCACACAACATCTTCCCCCACATCACCCTCTGCCAGTTCTTCATGGTCCGTCTCAGCCTTCATTTTGCGTGTGTGTGTGCGTGCGCGTGCGTGCGTGTGCGTGTGTATGTATGCGTGTGCACATTCTGTTGCTGCTCATGAAGAGGACAGGTTACATTTTTGAGTGTTTGCAGTCGAGGCACTTGTGACTTGTGATCCTTTTTAACGTCAGCGTACAGCATACTTGCACATACAGTGTATATAGTTGCGGTCGTACGCACTTGTCTGACGAAGACGCGTCTCTGTCCTTTTCTCGCTGTCTCTGCTGTGCTCAGTGTGCCGACGCAAAGGTGGAGGCCCTGTCCGAAAGTCTCCAGGCCACCATGGCCAAGTGGAAGGGTCGCATCCCCATGCCCCTCTCGCTGGAGCTCTACACCTCCTCCACCTTCATCGGCCTCTTCGTGGAGGAGCACCTGGCGGAGGTGCTGAAGAGCTTCGCCGCCGATTTCGCCACGGAAGCCGCGGCCAAAGCAGGTTGGACACTCCGCTCTCTCGTCGCTCAAGTGTGCAGTTTGGAACCCAAACCCATCCACGGATCTCTCTCTCTCTCTCTCTCTCTCTCTCTCTCTCTCTCTCTCTTTGCTTTTGTCCAGATGTGCACGTGGAGCCCCACAAGAAGCAACTCCACGTCACCCTGGCGTACCACTTCCAGACCAATCACCTGCCCACGCTGGAGAAGTTGGCGAAGAACGTGGACGTCTCCCTGGGCTGCGACTGGCTAGCTGTGCTCTTCTCCCGCGATATTCGGTTTGCGAATCACGAGGTACGCGTCGCGCATCTGGAACGGAGAATTATTATGATCATGTTACTATTTTTGCCGACTATGCCGCAGAATTCCCATTTCAGTTCGGTCAGCGTTTGTTTGTATTCGATTATTTCTAAAGTCATTCGTACAAACCGATGAATGAGAAACACGAACACATTACGTGATCTGTTACCGTAGATGAAGGCGATGATGATGATGATGATGATGATGATGATGATGATGATGATGATTTTCTTTGTATTGTCGCCTCTTAAAAATGCTACTCTTGCTTAAGAGGAGAGACACTCGTGCACGTCAGAAACACCAAAAAAAAAGTGAACCAATGTTGCACATCCTACTGTGGTGTTCCAGGTATCGTCTCCCTTTCTTAGATCCACAGGATGTCCACGGTCCGGTACCTCTGTCCTTAGTTTTAATGTCCACCCTCTGACCTCTTCCTTCTGTCTGCTCCAGACTCTGCAAGTTATGTACCCGTACGCGCCTCAGAACGAGGATGAACTGGAGCTGGTGCCGGGGGACTTCATCTTCATGTCGCCGGTGGAGCAGAGCAGCGCCAGCGAGGGCTGGGTGTACGGTACTTCGCTCGGCACGGGGCTGTCTGGACTGCTGCCGGAGAACTACGTCAACCGCGCCGACGAGTCTGACACCTGGGTCGTCCACGGGTAAGAACGCTCCGCGCAGATCTCCCTTAAAGCCGTAAAACCCTCCGGCTGTCGTTTTTACAAGCGCGTAGCTTCTCGTTTCGGAGGGCGAGCTGTCGTGCCGCGCCGCGCAAGCAGGCGTGTCCACAAACGAAGCCTCCTCACCCGTATCTCTTGTCCTCCGTTCTCACGGTGCTTCGGCTGCAGCAGAATGTGTTGCGACATCAAATATGAACGACCAATATGTCAAATCCTCAGGACTCACTCCATTCTCAACTGTGCCTCTCCATCGAACCCCGGCATCGTGGGCGGGTTGTTATTAGACGGACAACGCGATGACAGCCTGCTCGACAGCCTTTTAGACACTCCCAGCCTCTGTCCTCCGCTGCAGGTAAGCCACACTCCAACCGCTGGAAAGGAATAATAACGAGTGCACGAGTTTGAAATGTATAAATCGTCTGCTTCATTCAGATGGCGAGACCGGTCAGCCAGTCCTGCCTGTCCAAGAGGCGACTGTTCGTGTGCCGCCACGGCGAGAGGATGGACGTGGTGTTCGGGAAACACTGGATCACTCAGTGCTTCGATTCAAAAGGTCGGCGAAAACCTGACCTCTAAGGACAGGAAACACGGTTTACAGTGTCGGCTCGCAGAAGTCACTTTGTCTGTTGTGTGAGCGCCTCGTTTGTGTGTGTCTGTGTGTGTGTGTGCGCAGGCCGATACGTTCGTTCTAATCTCAACATGCCGTCCAGTCTGCCAGGCAGAAGCGGAGGTTACCGGGACTATGATAAAGATTGTCCGATTACTGTGTTTGGATCCACCCAGGCCCGTCTTGTAGGTTCGTACTGCCTTTTGTTACGATAAGAGTGCTGCCATCAGGTGTGTTTGACTTCACAAACGTCCGTGATATCCACTGATCATATTTGAAGACCACTGAATTGCATTCTGTGTTGTTTTAAAGTGTGTGTGTGTAGCCTCTGGAGAACGCAAACGTCCGTATAGGGAGTGTGTAAATACTTCAAAATGTACATCTTGAGCATTCGGTACGTTTTCACTGGATGTTTATTAGTAGAAGGATGAGCTGAAATAAATTTGGAATGACAAAGAAAAAAATCGCAAATTCTCCGTGACGCAGTGGGGGAGGGGGAGGGGCCATCAGCAATGCAGAATTAGTGCGGGACCTCCAGCGTGCTCATCCGTCCTGAGCAGATTAACTCGACGCGTTCAAGCATCAGCGAATAATTCAGTCGCACATTGGCGCCCATCCAAAATACCATAGAAACCGCCGCCTCACGCTCATCTTTGGACACACCAGAGCGTAGGAACCAACGTTTTTGCCTGAAACTTTACAGCTGCGTCTTGCGTTTTCCCAGGTGAAGCCCTGTTGGAAAGCCATACAACAATAGACTTTGTTTACTGCTCTCCTTCACTGCGCTGTGTGCAGACCGCTCATCACATTCTGCAAGGTAGGACCACGTCTCCACTCACTCGCACTGTCCTGACGCTGACTTACATCACCGAGCATCTGTTCAGCTTCCACAGCTGGTATTAAATGTGTGTATTTAAAGCAATCAAAGCTTAAAATCTGTACTTTTTTTTTTTTTGCGCAAAATCCATTCGGATGCGTGTTCGCTGCAGGGTTTGTCCTGGTTCCAGCGAAGTGAAGGAGGTATCTTATGTCTCACTCTTTCTCCGTCAGGTCTCCAGCTGGCGGGAAAAACAAAAATCCGCGTGGAGCCTGGATTGTTTGAGTGGACCAAGTGGGTTGCAGGCACGTGCTTGCCCAACTGGATCTCTCCAGCTGAGCTGGCTGCTGCTAACCTGAGCGTGGACACAACATACAGGTAGATTCTGTGAAGCTGATTCTGTGACATCGACCGTACGCCTCCCGCAGCGCCACAGTCCGACATAACATGTCTGGTTTGTCTCCCGTTGTCCGTAGACCTCATATTGCTCTCAGTAAGCTGGTGGTGTCGGAGTCTTACGAGACGTACATCAGCAGGAGTTTCCAAGTGACCCACGAGATCCTGGCAGATAGCAAAAACCTTGGTAAAGTGGATTCATATTCCTCTGTTCCCCCACAAAGTAAACGACGATGAGGGTAGTCTGAGGTACACGAAGCAAAGTGTCACAACCCTCATTGACCGCTTACTTTTTTTGGACATCACTGCATTGTAATGCTTCTAGAGTTCACAGTGTGTTGAGTCAGATAAATCCATATAAATGAACGGCTCAATCCAGCTCCTGATTGCAGGCTTTTTTCTTTTTTTTTTTTTTTTAATGGATAAGGTTGATATCTTTGCGTAAGAAATGTCTGTCACTTCGCTTCGACTGCGTTTCCAACGATCGCGATCGGTAACGAGCTTTTCTGGTCTTCACCTCGTTCACACAGGAAACACGGTCCTGATCGTGGCCCACGCTTCCTCCCTGGAGGCCTGCACTCGCCAGATACAAGGCCTCAACCCCCAAAACTCCAAGGACTTTGTCCAAGTCGTCCGAAAGGTCGGCGCACTGTTTCACGTGCCTCGTTCCATACAGTCTGTGTCTCTCCCCCCGGGTAGATTTTTTTTCACGCAACTCTGTCTCCTTTGTGTCTTCGTGCAGATTCCTTACTTGGGCTTTTGTGCATGCGAAGAAATGGGGGAGACGGGGGTGTGGCAGCTCGTCGACCCGCCCATCTTGCCTCTGACACATGGACCCAATCACAGTTTCAACTGGAGGGAAATGCTGATGCAAGACTGAGAGAGAGAAATGAAGTTTGACTCTTTTGATGGCCATGAACTGCAGAAAACAAAAAAAGTATTTATTCTCCACACACTCTGCTATTAATCAACTCAGCAAAAAAAAAAAAAAAAAAAAAAACACACAAAAAAAACAAAAACAACCATATCTGGCTTCCGTCAAAAACACCAGGAAAATAATTCTCACATGCACTGCTCAGGAAGGACAAAATACAGCATCACAGCTAAGGCGAGCTACAGATCCGTCGCGTGTGCGTTTGTGGTTGGAGAAATCTGGATATTTCTTGGTGGCGACGGGGGCTCTGAGCCACGAGGCGTTGTCGCGAAAGTGCCGACTGTGGCTCCTCCTGGCTTTGGTGGCTGTGAAGGATAATAAACATAACTGCCTCCTTGTACACTGTGACAAGAAATGAGATGAGAGAGAGACTCGTACCACAGAAATATTAGTTTTTCTTCCATTTGTGAATTTATTGGTTTGATCCATTTTACCTGTAGCGACAACCCTCCTGGAACAAGCACAAAAGACATGTTGACAATCAGAATAGGGGAGAACTGATCTTCATTGTTTTGGGTGCTGAGGCGGGTAGGTTAATGTACCTATTTTGTTCCTGTATATGTCATATCATGGCGTCATTTCTATGACCTTTCATTACGTTAACGTTTATGTGCCACAGCCATAACTTGTTAAATCCTTTCGCCCCGTCTTTGATAGACAGGCGTTATTATTATTATTAATATTATTATTATTATTATTATTATTATTATTATTAAGCGATGCCATGTAAGGAAAAATAATTATGTGAATGATAGGCTGTAAAGAACAATAATATAACAAGAAACCGACTGCTGGTTATGACGATTGACAGTATTTCCCAGCCGCATTATTTAAACGTGTTGCTTGTTAGGCCTGATAACACACAGCTTTTCAGATTTTTTTTGGTGCATTTCTGTATTTTTGGTGATGTCATACTTACAGCTTATACCCGTTATTTCGTGTATGACTCATAAAATCATATTGATACTCAGAAAACAAACAATAAAGCTATGATAATGAGTTCTATGTAGGCCTACATATCATCCTAAGCCATATATTGTGCGAAAGCTTCAGATCCATGCCATACTTTGCAAAGTAGCCGGATGTTCCTCTCCCTAGCCACGTCTTCCAGCTCTTCCTATGAGATTCCGCGAGGATCCCAGGCCAGATAGGATATATAATCCGTAAGCATACTCTGGGTCTACTTTGTGGTCTCATCCCTCGCTCCAACCTCCCTCGTGATGTCCTCACACCTCACCCTATCCCTAAGGCTGAGTTCCTACACCCTGAGAGAGAGGAAGACCTTATTTTGGCTCACTTTCACGTCATTCTTCAGTTTTTCTTGTGGTCAGGATATTGTGTTACTCCTGTTGTTCATGAAAATCCAATGTGACTGTTTCTTTTTCTTAACTAAAAATAAACACATGCAGGCATTGCAATGCACAACGGCCATCTGATCATTCACTGTGTTAAGGCGATGATGTTGCTGTTATCTATATGCTATCTACCAAAATTAACACATGCAAGTAGCCATTTCTACTTTTTACGGTAAGTACTAATGAGGACACTGCAGGTGTGGAGCGATGACTAGTGTGAAATGTTAAAAGTTGAATATGGAGATGTGTGATTGTGAATGTTATGGGAAATGTAACACAAATGGACCGATGAACAGCTACAGTGATGCCCTCAATGCGATGAGTTTACAGGATTGTCCTATATTTAATCAGTAAAGGGCACAAATTTGTCAAAGTATTTTCCCAGTTGTGAAAATAACACAGGAGTGAGTAAAACTAGTTTAACAAAAATCAGTGGTATGGGGCAAGACGGCAGGATCTGTGGCAATGTTTGTTATGGCTTAGACTGCACAATAAAAACTGCTTTGATAGTTATCTGTTTTGCTTTTTTTATTTTATTCTTTTTTTTTTAATTATTATTATTCCGTGCTTTTGTTATTTTCTGTTGGAATAATGTGCGCCGAACATTACCCGTCGCTTTATTTTTATCTAATAATTTCTATATTATTTTCCCCGTCCCATAATTCTCCATTTTGAAGGTTACACCCCCAGGTAATGAGCCAGGAGCTAGCTAAACTCAAGTACCGTTTTGATGTTTAGCTCATTTGATATGCATTCATTTTACTGGTTAACTTTGGTCATTTTCATTCAAGAAATTATTTTAACAGTCACATGGTAAAAGATATTAATGATAAACAAAAGAAAAGAGAGCCACTTTTTAAGTGTCGGAGGCAGGTTTGTGACATTAGCAAACATTGTCATTAGCTTGGTTTGAACTAAGAGCGCACACACCGCAGGTGATACAACAGGTATATCAACGCAACATTGCTCAAAGTAAGTCTATGTCAATAAGTTAATAACGCTTAAAGCTGCCTTACGTTTATTATTCTGAGTACATAATATAACTTTTATCTAATTTTGGGGGCTTCGGATAGCATAACAGGCTTTTATCGGTGCAACTTGGTGCTAACTGTTTGCCTAATTTAACAGGAAATGGAGTAATACGTCTTCTATGATGCGAAAGGAAATGGAAAGTCTAGCCTATAAATTATTCTTTTTGGTTTAAAAAAATGCTTTATCCAATTCTGAGAAATGAGCCATTCATCCGAAATTTTAGAAGAAGAAAAAAAGATATTGTGTTGATTAATGATTCAATATAACCTCTTCAATACCCTAAAAACGCAATGACACCGTTTGTCCACTAGATGGTGACAGAGGGAAATGGATGAATTTTATTTATTTTTTAATTTTTGTTAAGTTTGCAAAGATGCCAATATCAGGAAATGGTAGTTATCCCCCATCATATTTTTTGCCACAGTACTCAAAGTAGACATCAGTAGTAACAATAAGCTCATCTTGGGATGCATTCAGGGGAAATTTGTATGCAATTATGCCAAACATGGAATAAAGATAGATTTTATAGTGTATACTCTATACACACCTACAGGAAAGATAAGACTTCAGAGATAAAAGCTGCAGTTTGAGTTTCTTCATGTATACAAATTTTCCTTGATCACAACACACCAATTTTATAAACTCGTGTAAATTCATTTGAATTCATCTTTAACCTCTTCTTTGGTGATCAAATGTAGATTATTGCCTACTTTGATGTTCAATGTAGGAACACAAGTGAGACACTAACAACACTAGATGGTGCCACAAGATAACCAACATCACAACAGCTGTCATATTTTAGTACTTCCGGACACCCAAACTGAAAAATAAATGTGCGCCCAGAACTGGTAAACATCATAACGTAAACTTCTATTTGATAAGACTTTACCTCAGAAACACAACTGTGTTTTTTTTAATAGGTCAGATGGATATTAAAATTAGTATTTGATTTAAGATTGAATTGACCTCCTGATTTCATTTTATTAATTTGTTTGGGACTCCCCGTGCTCTTTATTTTGTGCCATTGGGATTTATTTATCAAGCTATTGAGAAATTAAGCATGAAAATACAGCATCAGCATGTTTATAAAGGTAGCATCACCCTAAGTAGACCCAAATGTCCTCAGTAAACTGAGTGAAACAGTGAATCAGTGAGTGAGTTTAATGATATGCCATTGAAGTACTTAGCTGCAGTTTGATCTTTCGTAGATCTATATATAGCTATTTTCCTTCCTGTGTGTACTTGTCTGCTCCTTCATACATGTTTAGGAAGTATATTATTATACTCATAATCCTATCTGTAGTGCTGTAATTTAATGTAGACTGACTCAAATTTATTTTCATTTCACCTCAGGGGCCAAAAGGCAGCGGCAACAAGGACCAGCAGCCCCACGGCAGGTAGATGTTTACTGCTGGAAAGCACAGGTGCACACTCTGACTGAGTAGAATGTCCTTCAATATTCATATTCATTCATTTGCATCAGCAGACAGCATATCAAGCAAATGCGCACCACCCGATTGCATCCAGGCGACAATTTCCTGTAACCATGAAAGTAAATGGAATGTTGTGTTGTTATTTTGTTTTTTTTTTCCAGCTCCTGAAGCGTGGACACTTATCCTGGAAATTCTCTGTTGCGCTAATATCCTGCTGGAATATCGCAGTAAGTAACCACACTTGGGTTGAGTTTAATCTGATATTTGCCCGGAACTACGCAGTGTGTAGCACCATAAATGCATCACAGATCGAGCAGTGGAGTCTTACGATAAACAGTCGGTGAATTTCATAGATCTAACCTCTAAATTTCCATATTTGGAATATTCCAGAGTCTGTAAGTCTGGTCCTTTTTTTTTTTTTTTACTTAATTCAAGGATTGTGAAAGGTAGAAAATCAGCACCAAACAGACCAACACTGTACTGGAAATATATTGTAGTATTTTTGACGACTGGGAGAAAATGACTTGAGAGAATGAATAATAATTTTTCCAGGTGAAGGAGGATTTTTTTCGTCTTTTCTTTATTTTCTTTTTCCTCCTGTTGGTGGTGCCATCACCCAGGATGTTGGAGGAACCGGAGGATTGGTGGATTCCTTTTTCAGATATTGCAGGCACAGTGATTATACGTTTGCCATACAAGAGAGATATAGTGTGATGGTGGTCTGCCACCATGTGGTGGTTTCCAAACATTTTTACTTGAATATAATCTGGATGTTGCACTTTTTGTGCAAGCTATTGCTTGATGTAGGGCCAGAAGCATTTTCCCTTCAGTTTTTTTTGTTCAGTCCAGGCCTTAGGTATAATGTATGGGAACTGTACAAAGTTTGGTGTATGGACTGTAGTGAGTCCTGTATTTATTAGTTTATTTAGTTTTTATTGTGGTAAATATCATCAAATTGTCCTTAGAGTGCTTCCGTAAATATATGGATGAAAGAGAAAGTAGACAGAACAGAGGTAGTAGCAGAATTGGTCATTTTTAGTCATATTCCAGGGGTCTACTTTATTTAAAATCAAACAAGATACGTTCTTGGTTGCTGATCTTGGAGTTTCAGTGTCTTCAGTGGGGGGCAAACAGAGTTTTGCAGACCTGAAGACTACCGGAGAGCAGCAGAAGGACTAATATTTGTAGGTCAATGAGAGTTTGTGCACTGCATTTGCAGCATCTCGGAACGGTGAAGTTACAATTAAGTTAAGTTGCTAAGTTGACATGAACGTATTGTGTCATTTTGTAGCGCTTTGCCTTTTTGCCTCTGAATAACAGAGTTAGTCATCCTGACTGTTAACGGGGTCAACACAGATGTCACGAGTTAGCGAGGCCACTACATAATCTCAAGATGGGCTAATTTGGCCCCAGAGTGCAAGAACAAGAGGATGTGAGTGCACTGACGCACATACAGATTTCAGACAAATGTCGAAGAGCCGCATTCCATTGGACGGAAATATGTTATTGTTTCTACTGTAGAGAGTACCTGTTTCCTCACAGGTTTCACGCTAGGCACCCTAATAAAACAGTTTAATTCTGCTGTGGGATTGTTAAGCAATGAGGCAAGTGAGAGCTAGCGAGAGCTGTTTGCGGCCAAGGTTTTGCCCGAGGGAGAAGTGGAGTGATATTTCCAAATACCTTCATGAGCCCTCACTCTGCTTTGGCTGTATAAATGTAAACATTTCGACTGCTATATAATTTTAGACATTCTTCACTTCTGGTGGCTCATATAATACCAGCTGCTGCACTTTTATACGACTTGAAAATTCAGCATTGACGGCAGTTGAAGCATATTTTGTTAATAAAAGCACTCACATTTTAGACTTTTGGTGTATCTTTGTAAATATTCAACTTTTGAAAGCCTGGCAAATAGTCAAAGGGAGCACTGAACGCTTGCTTCACTTTACAAGCTTTGATGAATGGCAATAACTGAGCACGGTTCTGAAGTACGAAAGCAACTCGGCATTCTTCTGACCTGAAAAAGAAACATCGGCGTTGTTTCCCCCTTCGTCTCCTTTCTGATAATGTCCACGAAATCAACGGTAAAGAATGCCTGAAAGCCTGATCATGGTCACGGTGTGCTTATCTGTCAATGATTGGTAAATATTAGCTGCTTTGGTCTGTGAAAATACGGCTGTCATCTTGAAATGTGTTCATAAAGAGGCGCTTTCCCTCCTGCAGTCTAAAGGAAAGTAGCAGAAAACTCACAGCGCATTTCTCTGCTTCTGTTTTGCGTGTAGAAAAATTGTTCTTTGATTTGTGCACTCAAAAAACCCACAGGAACAGGGTGTAAAACTGTAACTTTTGAG
>OMNV01008764.1:0-59929 GCA_900303265.1 Brotula barbata
TGGATCGCAAAGATTAGAAACACAAATTGTCCACAACAAACCAGAGTGGTCCCCAGTCTGACTTTGAATTGTTTGATTTTTTTTTTTGGTTTGATAAGCACCGATCCATCCACAGGTGTTCTATTTGTCTGAATGCACAATTATGGTTTAAGACAAACGCGTCACAAAACTCCTGTAATCTCTGCTGAATATTAGGTTTCACTTGGGGCAAATGGGCAGGTGTGATCTGTTTCCACAGGTGCAGATGGTGCCTGTAAATTTGCCGTTGTTTATCTCCAGTGTCAGCCTCTTTCTAGTCATTTCACATCACATAAACGAAATACATTTTTGTTGTGGTGTATTCTTCAATACATTTCACAATTTAATGATATTTTTGTCCGTGACATACATCTGAAAGTGTCTGATCTGAAAGCAGCTTGCAGCATATTGGTAGTGTGCGAGGCAGAGACGGGCACGGTCTGACGGGATAGTTTTACTATTTATTGGAGTGAAATGCACAGGCTTTTGTCGTTTCACTCGGGAAATTTAAAGAACAAACAAAACATCAGCCAACACAAGCAGCCTCTAATGATGAGTCAGATGCAACAAATTAACAACCGAGTGACACCAGGCGTGTGAGAATGCATGAGTTTTGATTCAGGTTGTGTTCTTAGGCTTTGTAAATATGCTCTCCCCGGCCAGTGGAAAATTGACACACTAACACACACGCACGCACGCACGGACACACACACACACACACACACACACACACACACACAATGGTCGTTGTCCCTTCATAGGGCTGCAGGGCCGGGGGCGTGTCTCTGGAGCGCCAGCATTGGAAGCCCCGCTGCAGCTGCTCCCGGGGTGTGCCAAGTTTCTGTATGGGGGCAGGCATGGGGCTAAATGACAGGAGGCTGGGTGGGGGTGGGGAAGGATGGTGGCTGATGTGCAGACAGAGAAGGTCTCTTCTATGTGTCAGCAAAGCATACAAGGCGGCTTCAGTGTTTCATGGGACAGAAAGGCAGAGCGTAGCAGTGAATAGCGTTGCACAGACTTCGCGTTGAGCTGTCAGAATAATACACAGAATCATTTTCTGTGTATCCGTCTGGGTTCTCTGTAGTCTGTCGTGTCTCGCCTTCTTTTTGAACAACCCAACGCTCAGAGAATCCAGGAGCCCTCAGTGTGTGGAGATGCAACCTCGTTTAGCTCTCATTATGTCCTGATTAGAGGACGCAATAGAGGAGGAGGGGAATGGGACCAGAAACAGACACAGAGATGCGCCGCAGAATTGCACACAACATAATCGCACGCCGTTCCAAGATACAATACGAGGAGCGTCAGTGTGCAGTCGATTTCAAAAGAAACACTTTAATGCTCCTTGTGCCTTCCTTGGGATGTGCGTCGTCCTGAAATTTTTGAAAAAATGTGAGCTGTTACTTTTTGTTGCCATGCCAACTGAAACCTCTAAATACCTCTGTTCGTCCCTGGACATGCTCCCGCGCGCACACACACACACACACACACACACACGCATGCACGTATAGCAGTTCAAAAACACTTTACGCCAGTCAATGATGAATAAAAGTCTGGACATTCAGTCGCCAATGATGAGCACACATCAGATTTGTGTATGCAGTTCTATTCTAAGTTATATGAATAAACAAACACCTCTAGGAAGCTATTACAAAAAATAAATGAATAATGAAGTATCCCTATCTATTCATCCCCGTCGCTGTGAAGAACACAATTAGACCGGACTGCCCGAGGGAGAGGTTTCAGAAATATATACAGTATTTACACATGGGATTTAATAATGCTAACAATTTACAAATAGGACTTCCACAGTTTGCCATTCTTAATCTCTGTCTCGGAAAATAGGGCCTAAATGCTTGCGCCTTGCCATCATCATCATCATTATTATTATCTGATTAATTAGTCCACATTTCCCCTGAGAGGTCCCCTTTTGTAGGAGGGCCATAGAGTCAAAAGAATAGTGCCCCTCTTATCCAGCAGCATTTGCATTAATGCTACTTTTTGCGTAGCACATTTCCAGTGCTTTGTCCAGTGTTTTTGTTTCATCCCTCGCTTCCATTGCTTATTAGGGGCAACACATGGGCACGTACTCACGGGTTCAAACAGCAAGAGGCCGCCGTCCTAAAAGCATCACCTACTTGGTCCCATCTCGATGCAGCTCGGCTAATGGACTTGACAGAATCTACCTGCGTCTTTATGCTGACAATTTAGTTTTTGGAGTGCATGTGCCCACACACACACACACACACAGACACACAATATGGACCACTTTGTTGCTGTATGAGGCAGAAACTAGCCACTGTAAAATAGAGTTGACGCGCATTTATTTGTTCGTCTGTGACGTTCGTATGTCCCTGGTCGACATACACTCACTAGTTACTGTAAATGGGTGACTGCACGTATTTGGCAATATGGGTGTGTGTGTTCGTACAAAGAGGGGGTCGCTGATCGCACGCTCTGTGTTTCCTCCCTTCAGCACCCTCTCTGTTGCCATGGAGAGACCGTTCTTTGCTTTCCCATAGGAGGAGAAATTAACACCATTTTTAACTGGCCCGGGGGCCTCCCCCCTGTGTGGGAGATAGTCTGAGTTCTGCTCACACACACACACACACACACACACACACACACACACACACACACAGACACACGTATACCCACATACAGAGTCTTTTAAGACGGTGATAATCTTCCTGCCACTGTCATTTTTAATACCTTTGCAAGTCCAATATTTAACAAACTGGGACAGGGTGGTAATAGCGTGAAAATGGTGACCTGATGATGTTCTGATGTATGTATGTGTCATTTACATACCATTTTGAGTCAGTGATTATAACGCCAATGGTGTCAGCGTTTGGGCCAGCGGGACTGTTAGTGTCATTGGCTCTGTGGGATATTAAGGATGTCACACACTCTATCAAATGATGATCATGGTAGGAGCAGCAGACAGAGAAATACACTCACAGACGTAAACGTGGGACGGAAGGGTCGAGCACAGTGCACTGTGATGAACGTTTATGAACTAAGGGAGAGGAGAGGATGATGGGAAAGAGAAAAGAGGCATAAGGGACTGGAAAGGGATTGTGTTCAAAATGGAGGCACTATCGGGGTAATAGTCTCACTTGGAGGTTTTTGGCATAAAAACCTTTATTTTTGTGATTTAACCCATAGACACACACACACACACACACACACACACACACAGAGGGATCTTCCATTTGCCTGTCCATTATCCCATTGATAGATATATAGAGGGTTGATGGGGCTTTAAAGGATGACCTGTTGTCACATCTGCAGTGAGATAATCTGAGTCATGACTACTGTTGACACAGCCACCTTTACTCCTTTTACACCCCTCCCTCCCTCACACACGCAAGCACACACACACACTCTTATACATTTTAATAATTTATTTACTTCCACAGAACTAGTGAAGCAGGAGATAAACAGTTACAGATACAAGAACATGACACATCTGCAAATCTTGGACAGCTGCCACCACACGCGGTTATGCACATTACAAGGCACACAATTTCACTTCATGGAAATAAATAGCAGTGTCTTTGCTATGTGTGACAACTCATTGGTCTCCGTGGCACTCGTTTTTGTTAAACCTAGGCCACATAAAACCAGCCTGTGCTCTCTGTCTAAGGTTTCCCAATATAAACAGGAATAGTCTACTACACTCTGACATGGTGTTCAAAACAGGCTGGTACTGCACACACACTCTCTCACACACACACACAGTGATAACAGCCAAGACAGAAAATAAACCATGAACTCCATGTGTCCACTACACCAATACTGGACTTTAACAGTGAAAGGCCTGTGCCGTGCTGTGCTGAATTTCATTTTTTTGGGCGGTTTTGTATGTTGTTGTCATCTTTATCTGGTCCTCCTGGAGCTAATTTCTTGTGTGATGCACCTCCTCTATCTTTGCCTTTGTGACCCAGCTGCCTCTTCACGAACCCCCCGCTTGTGACCTGCCTGTGTGCAGGACTGCTCTTTGACTCGGAGGGAGTGTGTGAGTGTGTGTGTGTGTGTGTGTGTGTGTGTGTATGAGGGTGGGGGCAGCTGCCTCAACCCCTCCAGTCTCCTAGCAACAGAGCGGTTTGGAGCGGGACAGGGAGAGCGTGTAGGGGATGGGGGCTGGTGTACAGTGGCTGGGGAGAGCGTAGTCCTACGGGATTAGACAGATAGAAAGAAGGAGGAGAGGAGAGAGGGAGAGAGAGTGAAAGGTGGGCCAGAGTTTTGCTGTGCTGGGTTCCTGTGTTGTTGCCGGTTGGGGATGCTGACATGTCTCCTTTGCTCTTTCAAACGACATGCCGCTGATGTGACCAAATATCCACACAGCCATTCAACAGCTGCTCTCCTCCGAGATGCTTCAGCTACAAGCTAAACACATACTCTTCTTAAACACACATAACGCACAAGTACACACACTCGGAGTGCAGTGTGCCTGAAGGTGAATGTTTCACTGCCTTTTGAGATGCATCTGGCAACTAAAGACTTTATCTGGCAAACAGCAGCAGTGTAGGGGGTTCCAAGGCCTTCAGGTACAAGTGTAGTCGGGCTGATGTGGCGGCTAATTCTTGGCATGAAAGAAATGTCATACAACTTTGTTTTTACTTGAAGAGGACAGACAAATATTGGTCTTCTTTTCATATGTATGACAGAAATACTGCAGATTCAGCCATGCTTGCTACCACGTCCAACACTGGCGTTTTGGAAGATAAAGTATGTGTTGGTTTTTCTCCTACAATTCTCATCCACAAACACAGAAAACAAGTGGCAAGATATCCTGTAGGTATGGTGGATATTTGGCAGGGTTGGCAGAATTCAGCGATGGGTGCTGCAGTGGTGTGGGTGCTGCGCACCCCCCAGTGGTGTGAGATTATCTAAATCCAGAGTGAATGGACCTGACACTATTGTCCCAAGTGACAGCGGTGATGTCACCAAGGGAATGATGATACCTCCAGTGTGATGGGTTACAGTGGGGGTGATGATGAGGTGGAGGATTGCTATTATTTCATTTATTATCATTACATTTAGTCCATGCTGACAGGGAGAGTGGCTATAGGGAGAGAGGGAGAGAGAGAGAGCGAGAGAGGGCCGGATTAAAACAAACCCGCTCTGTGAGCTGGTTTTAGTTGCCATGGCAACGATCATTACCTCACACTTGGGAGAGCAGGAGCATGGAGAGGGGGGAAGAAAGAACGGGACAGAGGTAGGGGATGAAGAAACAGAGGCGAGGGAGAGGGATGCATTTGGAGGAGGACAAGAAAACGAAATGTCAGATTCCAGGAACAGTGCAGAAATGTCAAGGGGAAGGGGGAAAAGTGTGGGTCCTCAATGCCAGGGGACAACTTTTTGAACTCTGCGCCTACGTCTCACTCAAACAAAGAAACGAACACATCTGGAACCAAGTCTCAGGAAAATGTCAGAGCTTGTCTCCTACCAGTGCTCATACATGAAAAACCCATTGAAATGCCAAAATCCATTTAGTTTCATTTGACATATCTGGCTGAAATATCAGAATCTGCGGCGCCGTCTGCGATCTAAGCAGGAGGGTCGACCGTTACCAAGAAGAATCAATGAGGGAATGCGAGTTATTCCGAGAGAGAGGTGGAGGTGGACCGGATAGAAAGCCTCATATGCCGCGTCGTGGACGGAGGCTGTTGTCCTGGCGATCCCACTTGTATGGTGTGTCACATGATCCTTTGCCCAGCACACCTGCCCGAGAAAAATCAGTGGCAGTTTCTATGGTGACAGGGTCAGTGGTATGGGAAGCAGGATGACTGCGAGAGGTGGTAGTAGGAGGGACTGTTGGTCTTGTGCAGAGTCTGTGGGGTTATTTTTAAACATTGCACAGATGAGGTGATAGTTACCGACCCAGCCGGGGCAGAGACTGAAACACACCTGAAACAGCAATGAGGAATTTAATGGTAGCGAGCCCGAGGGGAGAGGGCTGAAAAAAACACGAGAGGTTGTGTTCAGTCTTAGTTCCGTTGTTAGTGCTGGGGAGGATTCTTTGTGTTCCACTCAGACCATGACTCAGATGTCCTGCTCACATCCTCCATTACTATCCTTTATTCCACAGACCTCCCCCTGTAGGTCACGCACATTTACATGAACTTCACGGCCTCGAGGCCGGACGTTGGACTAACCTACACGTTCTCCTTTTGTTTCAGTGTTCAGATGGGGGTTCAGCCCAAGAAAACTCCTCCCTGAAACGTGTAGCAGTGGTGGAAGACTTCTTTGATATCATTTATGCCATGCATGTGGAGATGGGTGCTGATCCTGGCAGAGCACCCAAACATGCAGGCCAAAAGAAGACGTATAAAGCGGTGAGTAAAACCTTTGACATCCTTCATTCAAGATTTCAGTATCGGAAGTAAAATATATTGTGTGTCAGTGCTTAATTATTGATGCGTTACTGTCAGTGTGTACCACAGTTAGTAGTTATAATCCCCAAAATTGAACAGTGATCATTGAGAACAGTGCAGTCAAAACTTCTATCTCCATGTTGGCTATATATGACTAATTGTACGAGGAGATCATGCCTATACACACAGTATGTTTACAATACAGAGACGCAGTACAAACATTTGTAGTGCGATAATTTGGAATCATTTAAAGTGTGTTTTGATTCAAATTCTACATGAAAGAGACTTACTTTATTCCATTTTGTCCTTGCGCCCCTCTTAGTATCTGTAATAATGTTGTGTAAGGCCACAATTGGCATTGCGAGCAGCCACAAAATTTCCAGGAGGATTATTGCATTAGAAAAAATTTCTCCATATCAACAATATTA
The DNA here is from genome assembly GCA_900303265.1 of Brotula barbata. NCBI lineage: Eukaryota > Metazoa > Chordata > Actinopteri > Ophidiiformes > Ophidiidae > Brotula > Brotula barbata. The sequence goes on from OMNV01008764.1 coordinate 6,827, forward strand.
TATTCGGTGAAACTATAAACTATATATATTTCATAGCTTTGGCTTACAGTAATGTACAATTTTTAGCAACGGAGGTTACCAAGGGAACAGCCAACCACATTTACCTGTGTTGCATAGACCACTTGAGCACTTGATAGAGGACTCTGGAACAAAGGCGGCCCATTTACACTGCAGACTGAGGTGTGGTCCTGGGTGTAATGCCCTGACCAAGTGGCACAGGACAAATCAAGGGGCTTTGTCTGCAGTTTTTGGGGAGTGTGTCTCCCTCCATCTGCCCCAGGAGTAGAGAGAGCAGAGAGTTTATTCCTCCTGGTGCCCCTGCCCTGTAGAGAGGTCCTGTCATGTTTCATAGCATGCATCCTTTTGAGGAGGCAGAATTACCGGGGCAGGGCTTAATATGCAACTGTCACTGTGGCCTTCTGGGAGGTGCACACTCCTCTGGGTGGCCTTTCCTTCTGAGTTGCCTCAAGGGGCCACGAGGGGTGGAGAGCGAAGGGGATGGATGCTGGTGGTGTTGGTAGGCTGATGTGGAGGGTGGGTGGGGGGCCACCCCTGCTGGCTTTCCATGGTCACGTGAAGGTTGAATTTTATAGGGAAACGCCAAAGGGGTTAAAAGGGGAGGGCGGCATAACAATGGAGATAAACACGAGAGAACGCCGTAGATTTGAGCACCTGGGAGTCAAATATCAGAAAGGAGACAGGATCACGAACACCCAGATGTGTTTTAAGGTATCAAAGAATAAAAACCCTCAGGACTGCAGCTGGAATGAGGTCGCCAGAATAGACAAGAGAGCATCCAGGGGGAGCTACTCAGTACAATGCTCCAAAAACACATAATCACTATCCCCAAACTTTTACTACCACCTCAGTACCAAAAAGAGCAAAACACCTGCATACACTATGAGTTCAGCCCCAGCACATGGCTGCCATTATTGCTGCTCTCCTGCGGTAACCCAGTCCCCTCTGCTCACTCCCTGGTTCAGATAGCAGAGACCTATGCCTTCCTACCCCGAGAGGCGGTGACGCGGTTCCTAATGAGCTGTGGAGAGTGTCAAAAGAGGATGCACATCAACCCCAGCACTGCTGAGTTCAAAGGTAATACCACCCATCCGACCATCGCAGCGCTCAGATCCTCTGACACGCTGACACAGAAAGGCGTTCATTACAGACTTACAATGCACATAAGCTTATTCAGCACCTGAGCAGCCACACAACATCCAGTATATATGTTTTAAATATTTGTTGCAATATAGTTTGATTGTTCTAGCCATAGAGTTGCTTCATTTCAGTTTATATCACATGTGCATGTACTTCAAAGAGTTTTCAAACCTGACTGTCATTAATAAAACAAATATATGTATCCATCCATCATCGATATGATGTAACAAAGACTCAAGAAGACCACATCATTGAATGGATGTGGACTATAGGCCTGGGGAAATGATCACGGTCTCCCTCTAGTGGCCAATATAGAGACTGCAGGCAGTTTCCAGCCACATCGTTAAAGTTCAGGGGCTCCAGAGGAGCAGCTGCTGCTTTATTTTACTTGACTTTTTATACTTTACTTATACTATTTGCAGTTCATTACAGTAGCGTTACTTTTAGACGTTTTAGGCATTATTCAGTCTTTAGTGACCTGAAGGCTTAACATGATTAAACTTCTGTTTGTTTATCTATTTATCCATCACTTACAAGTGAATAATAGTTTGCATTTTCGTTTTTTGTTTTTTTTCATACTTAGAGTAACTTTACCCTTGATGTATTTTCACTTTTTGACAGAAAATGATAGGCCAACCTCACTGGTCCCGGATCTTATTGATTACAACATGCCTCTTACTGCCACCTATCTGAAACAAATGAAACTGCAGTGCATGACTACCACTGAAAGGGTAAGTGCTTCTTTAAGCAAGTGGACACTACATATAGTACACACTGCTAATGTGTAGTCATGAAGGGGAGGTGTCAGCGTGGTTTTAGTAGAAAATCTGGCATTAGCTAGACCTTATTCACAAGAATTGCATTCGCATGGACTAGATGCAAATCAGGTCTTTAGACTAGTTTCTTTTATTGGCATCTGCAGGGAGAAGTGCTTTGTGGGAAAGAATTGGACATCTTTGCTCTCAATTTAATATCAGACAATCAGTGTAGTGCAGTGGGAGGAGTAACTCTGTGTGAAAGGGGAGGATTAGTGAAGCTGATGTCATCCACAAGGCTCCGCCTGTTTGTAGCTGTGACATACTGATGGATCAACACACCGGTGAAAAGGACTGTTATTGAAGTAAAGGGAGCCGTGCTTGATGACGATCATGTAGACCTTCCGCATAATTAGGATTATATGGAACAATGACACAGGCTGAGATTTGTGGGTGAGTACAAATGAAGCGCTCTGTCTGTTTTGTAGCCTCTGTGCCCAGAATGAACAGCACATACATTTAATAATTCATTAACTTCAGCACATTCTGCATTGTAGGTAAATGTACTATATATTTTTCATATCTACGACTATGCTGCATGGTTGCCAGAGGCGCTGGTTTAGATTAATATCTTGCACAAAATGCACGGTAATGTTTTTATATCAAATCATTTTAAATCTGTGCAAAGTCTGTTCCCATCGACAGCAGCTGCACTTTTCTAGCAGTTTCAAATCAACTGCTTGCCTGTTAAATACGGTTTCACAGCTTATTGCAGATTAGCCGCAATTCAGTTAGAATACTGACTTATCTCGACTTTCTTGCTCGTGTTAAAAAGGGGAGGGGGTGATGTTGTTTCTGTAGCTTTTGGTGTTGATTTGGACACAGCAAAAATTATTTTTCCAGATTTCTTGCAAAGCATAAAGGTTTGTGGTCCTTTGGATGGAATACAAAACATTTTATTTTTATTTTTCCCAAAGCAAATGAATGATGCACCATAATCTCTCTCTCTCTTGCTCTCTCTCTCATGGCTCACTTGGTACTTAATAGAGCTGTCACTGAGTGTTTTGGTCCTCCTTGAGCTCCTTACAGAGGGAGGGATGGATGCTCCCAAGTGTACAGGCCTATTTATATACTGGGGAGGGGGCAGATATAATTCTGTTCGTCCACATAAAAGTTTGACCCTTCTGTAAAGGCAGAATAAAATGTCAGATGGTACACGACAACATGCCTGAACAAGTCGCCCTCCACTACATTGGACCAAAAAGGGGTCACATTTTAGCAGATTACACTGGCAGAGGCTTTGAATAATGCGTGTGTGCATACATTATGTCCACTCTTTCCTCTAGCTAATGCTTACTTCCACGGTTTACACATATTTGTCTTACGCTACAACAAGCACCTTTGGGGACACTACATGTAGCCAAGTAGTTAATAATAGCAGTGCTCTGCATGTGATTAAACTGAGAGACTCCCGTTTGTTATGTTGTTCGGGCTGTTCTGTTCTGCTGTTAGACGAAGGAAATTAAAAAAAAAGTCATTTAGCAGGAAAGCGAAACATGAGGACACTTTCGCTGTCGTGACGCAAAAGAAATCACATGAGGCATCACACTGAGTTGTTTCACATTAGGCATGGGTCAAATTGAGACGTTGCAAACTGCAGAGAAGTGTGTGTGTGAATTCTTTCTCGTTGTTCCCAATGATCCACCGCCCCTGCCCGCTGGTTTTCTGCGAGCAGTGCTGTAAATCTCATCTCATCAGCCTCACAGTCCTCTGTCTCCCTTCAGGATGACAGCTCGGTGAGCAGCGAGGACATGAACAGCGCTGAGCCCACGTGGGTCGCAGCTGAGCAGCCCCCAGTGCCTGAGCCCAGTCCACCTAACGGAGAGAGGGTCAGCAACCCAGCAGAAACCATCAAAGAGGAGGACGGTAGGACTGTTTTACATTATGAGAGGTGAAGTTTCATGTTGTCTGCTAATGTAGGAATGTCATGAATTATCAATGATTGTCCCAGGCTGGACTGGGAGGGATATATGGCCTCATTAGACAGGAAGGGTGCAGATTGATGCTTTGTAGGAAACAGCTTGTCCCACTCTTAGTGGACTAATCCAAATAAATCCACTCTTACAGGGGTGGTTCACTCGCCCCAGCCCCAATCCACTCTGCACCCCACTCTCTCAGGGTAGCAAGCTTAGAGAAGTAGGTCAAAGGCGTCGTTTAACCTTTACAGATTAGGAACCACATGAGAAAAGATAGAAATTGGGGCAAATAGTAGAAAAAGTACAATCACTCAGTTGCGAGGGACATAAATGCGTGTGTGACACGTGTAGAAATCAGCACAGCAATATAAATTGGGTTAAACGTTGTACACAGCAGGAAATAAGTCCATCCCTCCCCCACTCGTCCCTCCCCATCTTCATCTATTTCCCTTTTCACTATTAAAACTTATACGATTTTACTCTTTACTCTTATTTGTCTTGACAGCTGACCCCAATACCCACTTCCTTCGCAAATGGAGGAGGCAAGGCTAGTATTAGGCAGGAAATACAATTCCCCCACTCTGTTGTTACTCAGTACAAAACCAGTTTAATGTTGGAATAAACAAAATCCCACCGCTAAGCTTTATTTTTCCTTTTTGCTAGATGACGACTCCTTGGAGAGCAGCAGTGCCAATGGACTGCCGGCCCTGACCTCCCCGGAGGTGCTGGCTGTGGGGGGGAACCCCCACACAGATGGCAGCACCCCTTACAGGGAGGCTACGGAGAATGGGGTAGGTGCTCCTCTGGACTTCAGCACCACACCATCCTCGTCCTCCTCAGAGGAGCAGCAGCCAGTCAATCTGAGTGACAGACTGCTGCCAGCAGGGAGCTCACCCCTCGCATCGTACCCAGTGGACCCTAACAGGAAGTACCCCATCAAAACAGAGTACACCACCAAGGTAGGGACAGAGACATACGCAAACACTCCGTTTTTGATGATAGCTGACAGTTTTTCTCCTTTAATCAGTGATTGTCTCTTTGTCTCCAGTCCCCTCCTTACAGCTCAGGAAGCTATGACTCTGTGAAAACTGAACTGAGCATGAGTGTAGAGGATTTGACCTCTGCTCGGGCACAGATGATTGACGATGATGACGACGATCACGACGAGCACGATGACAGCGACAAGATCAATGATGCCGAGGGGATGGACCCTGAGAGACTGAAAGCCTTCAATGTAAGTAATGGGACTTCATCTGGTGACACCGGATAGACTGACCGGCTCCGTTACATTGCTGCATGAATGGTGGCGCCCCTGCAGGGTTTAGTAGCCAGTCTTGTTGTTAAATTATGCATTATGCTCAAATAGTCAATACATTTGCACATTTGTGCACAGAAATGAATAAAATGCTGAAGTTACAAAAAGGAGTGAACGCGCTGATACCATTAGAAATACTGCATATGTGGAAGAATCCCATTTTCATCAGTGTTTCTGTAACCGCCCCTCCCTGTTCCTTTATACCTCTCCAACACTCGCCCATCCCCTGCCTCCGCTTTCCTCTCTCTTTTGTTTTCTACTCCCATACCCCTCTCACTCTACCCTGCACCCCACGCAATTTTTCTGCTCTACATCCCCTCACTCCCCTCCCCCTCTCTGTCTCTGCCTCTGTCAGATGTTTGTGCGTCTGTTCGTGGATGAGAATCTGGACCGCATGGTGCCCATCTCCAAGCAGCCCAAGGAGAAGATTCAGGCGATCATGGAGTCCTGCGGCCGTCAGTTCCCAGAGTTTCAGGAGCGCTCTCGCAAACGCATCCGCACCTACCTCAAATCCTGTCGCCGCATGAAAAAAGGCGGCTTTGAGGTACAATGTGGCCCCCCGGCTCTAATGTGTGGAGCTAAATAACAAATCATTCATCTTGGATAAAAAAAAAAAATGCGAAATTTCACATTTGCAAAAACGTTGTCAACCCATAATCCCAGATACGACCAACACCCCCTCACCTCACCTCTGCCATGGCTGAAAACATCCTCGCTGCCGCCTGTGAGAGCGAAACCCGAAATGCTGCCAAAAGGATGCGGCTCGATGTCTACCAAGCGACGGTAAATGTCTTGGCAGTAGGTTTTTACTAATCTGCCTAGCGGGGATTTGGAAATGTGCTAAGATGGCTATGCATCATTAACACCAAAATGTACATTTTGCCAATACTGAAAATGTTTAAATTTCTGTAGGATGAGTCTGCCTCTGTTGAAAAGCCTGGCTCAAGGGACCCTGCTTCTGTGGCCCCATCAGGTTTCTCCATTTCTGGCACAGCATATGCCCAAGACCAGCTCTACACCAACGGAGGCCTCAGCTACAGCTTGCGGGGCTACGGGGCGGTTGGCAGCAACCAGCCGAGCACTGGAGCTCCACACACCAATGGTGATCAGCTTTTAACATTGGAGTCGGGGAGTTGAAGCTGCATTAACACTGTTCGATCATTTAGCAAAGCCCTGCCTACATACACTACTGTATATGTCCCCAACGACAACAGCGTTCTCAGGGATCTCAGCAAATGTCAGGCCAGACAAACGCAAAAAACAACAATAACTGCATGGAAAACACGTGATAAATTTCGATTTTTCTGAAACAAGAACAGTGAGGAATTATCAAACATTATGTTGGATATTCCGTCATTTTTATGGGGGGAAAATACTTTCTGTCCTTACTTCACTTTCCTAATATTTTCCCCGTTTGGTATCTTTGTCTGCAGGTCCCACAGATCTGAGTATGAAGTCAATTGGTCCAAACTCCTCTTCCTCCACCTCCATCAGTCACGGACAGGGAGGTGGTGGAGGCGGAGCATCAGCCCAGCTCAGCCCTCCGGAGGTCACAGCGGTGAGGCAGCTCATCGCCGGGTACCGGGAGTCTGCGGCGTTCCTGCTCCGCTCGGCAGACGAGCTGGAAAACCTGATCCTGCAGCAGAACTGAGCCCGGGCTGGGTTGAACTGGGCCAAACTGTGCCAATATCTTCTCCCAGCCTCTCACACTCAGTCACACATTTTGGCAGATGCTGAAATCCGTACAAAGACACAAATGTACACAACAGCAGCGCACAGTGGGTCCTGTAGGTATGGTAGTTATTCCCACATGGTTACGTGTTTGAAAGAAGCAGTACATATCATAGGCTGAAAATGTATTTATTTATGCATTTGGCTCACCTTTACCTTAGTGCCCCATTCTCTGTAGCCATTCGCCCTCTCCACTTCATCGCACCATTTCAACCTCCATTGCTCTCAGGAAGTTATGATCTATGTGGAAAACAGCGCATTTATAGACAGGACAGAGAGGTTAACCTCATATTAGCTACGATTACCGTCACATCTGTGCAAATATTTGGCTCCTGAAAAACGCAGACCATATTTCCAGGTGCCCGGCCGTGGTTTGGTGTCATCGGTGTGCTTTGATCGGCTCGTTGAATCTGCTCTGTTATAAACAGTTATTTCGAAAGGAAAACGTTACAAATCTCTCCAAATTTGCATGAATTGCTGCTAAAGAAGTGGCAGGTTGCCACTGACCTGTTGACCTCAATGCGTACTGAAGTATGTGCTGTTATATATATATATACACAAAAACAAAGACAAGCAGAAAAACATGACAATAGTTTCACATTCCGTGTATTTTGACATTTCCCATCACTACGGTCTGGTCAAAAGGACAGTAATGTTGGAGGGGTTTCCAGATTTGGGCATGTTGTTACTAAGAGACAAAGATTCATTAACTAACATGACATTTTACTCTATCAAGAGTCCTTTTAATCAGGGTAATTTCTCGTTACTTAAAAGGAAAGAATTTTAAAGGAGGCGGTAAAGAAACTTGGGTGCGCAAATTTAGTTCACAGACACTTGTCAGGGAAAAAGGAGGCGAATATGCTGTTTGGACTCTTGGTTGTAACCAAACGAACTGGAGAAATGGAAAAAGGTGCAATATTAAAGATAATCAGTAATGGTGTGCTAACTAGAATAAGGCTGATATTTGCTGAATCGTTTTAAAGCAAAGAAGTACTTCACCACAATCCCCTCCTGCTATAGCTGTCAAGTTGTAAAAAGAACTAATATCCCACGCAGCATTGTAGCCAAATTCATTGTTGTTGTTTGTCGTGAACATTGATCTTTATGGCTAACCTCAGAGCTGAGGCACTTTTGTGTTTTGGGATCAGTCATCCAGGTGTGATTCAGGAAAGGGGAGCTGGCAGAATGATCAGACTTAATGTTGCACGTCTTTTTTAGTTAGTCGTTCTGACAGTGTTGTGGACTTTTTGGAAGTTAAAGGGGCACATTGAACTCACTTGCATCCATTACTGATAGTCTGGTGAACGTGGTGGTACGCTGGCTGACCTCAAATACTTCAAACTCCATCTCCCACCTCTACCTTTCTCACCGCCATCACAGCGAAAAACAAAACTGTTTGAAAAGAAGCAAAAGACAATCTTAGAAAAAGATGTACTCGCATCACAGTTTACTTTCCCAGCTTTCTGTTAAGGTGTGTGTGCCCGACCCGAGGACACGCACGCCACCTAAACAGATCGAGAGCACAGTCTCACAACAGACACTTTTAATGGTGAGTCACTCAGCACAAAAGCAGTTACGTGTGCGTGTGTGTGCGTGCGTGCGTGTGCGTGTGTGTGTGTGTTGACATGGTGATGTTGTAGGGGGTTTTTTTTGTTTGTTTGTTTCGGTTTCTGCTGATTGTGTATAAGTGGAGTTGCCCTATTTGTACAACATCAACTCTGTGAAAAATAAATTCAGTAGGCTCAAACATTCCAAACAAGAACAATGATTCTTCGAGCAGCCAAACCTGGCTGGCACCTTATTGTCAGAGAGATATATTTCTGTATTTATCACACATCTATCAAATGTACCTGTTATTTATGGCATAGATTCAGTTTATGGCACAGACACACAGTTGGACTTACATGTGCTGAAACGATCACTTTGCGTTCTTATGACCACGTCATGATTGGGCTGCATTGCATTTCAAATGTCAAATCTATTATCTATTGCAAGTTTGGAAGCACTTTATAGCTCAGGATTAAGGTAACAACAGTGATAGGAGTGTGTCTTTACCTCATCTGGATTATCAGATTCAGCTTGAGCAAGCGATGATCTGATCGTGCAAAGGAAAGTTTGACATACTCAGATGATCACCGACTCCACAAAAACTGGAGCTCAGTCCTTCGAACCAATCTGTTTGCTCGCTCCATTCGGCATCAGACAGACACAATCACATTGATAGATGTACGTGGGACCTCTGCGTCCATACATGTCTTCCTTGTGTCCAACCTGCTCGTTTACTGTTTGTTACTGTAGCCATAGCGCTCACACACTTCACGTCTGACTCAGTGATGCCTGGTGGACGTGGGGCCATTTTCAGCCATCACCCAAACTTTAGCTTGCAGATCTGTATGCTGTCTTTAGTCGATGCTGAGCAACATTTTAGGTGTGTGCTGGAGTTACTGTGGTCAACGACACCATTGTAAACACGTTTGGGTTTGTTTTTGTTTTTGTTTTTTCTAATTCCCAGTTGATTTTCTCTTTGTATTGACTGGACAATGTAATCTATTGGTGTTTGATTAAAAAGCCCTGGTAGCTTGTGGATTGCTAAAGTGGTCAGGTGTATGTACTGTATAGCTGTACAAAGAGTGATAACAGATGTTTTAAATCTTCTTTTTCTGTGGGTACAGCACTGTTAAAAAAAATCAAAGTGGTTTTAACCCTTGCCTGTTTTAACTTATCATTTGGTGGTGCTCTGTATTTCTTCTATTGTTATTTATATTATTTTAATTGTTGCCTCTCTTGCACTGATAAGAGACTGTAGCTCTGTGCAAGGGGTTGTACTGTAAACCTGTGTGAAGCTTTGTAATTTCCCCTCTGGTTTTGGACTCAGTGAAAGTGTGATGTTTACATGTACAGTTTTTCAGAATTATGTTTTGTTTGTTTTTGTTTTTTGTTTTGTTTTTTTTTTGCATTTTCTTCAGGTTGTTCTTTTCCTCGCTTGTAGTCCCAGTCTGTGTACATTTGCCCAGAGATTTCCTTTTTTGTTGTTGTTGATTCATTGCATCAAATGCAGACGTGACCTCTTTGATGACTGGGCTCATGGTCAGAGTGTGCCGTGACAGCCGGTCGTGGTCGGCTGGGTGTTGTGGTGGCTTCCTGCATTGTCGTTGAGTAAGTGGGAGCTCCTCAACTTCTCAAAGTGGACCAGCAAAGATTTACTAGTAACAAGACAACTTTAATCAACTGTTTGACAAAACAGGGCTTAGAATAATAGCGGTGGGATGGATGTTACAGGAGCGTATAGTTACAAATTATCATACTGCTGGAAGTGCTCAGATTCTTTTACCATCGTGGGAAACTTTTTGTCCTTAACCCGACTGGTACTCTGAAAGGTACACTTTGACCTGTTATCTCCTCAGTAACATAAAAGCCATTCCCCTCTCCTGGCCTTTTAAGGGGGAACACATAAACCTCAGGAAATACTGAATCTCCAAGTTTAGTTTTTATCCATTGATTTCTTCTGAAATGAGAGTCAAATCTCGACTGAAAACCATTAACATTTATATGAGATGTCTATGTTTGTACATTTATCATTGTGATTTAAAGTGGAGCTTTTTTCCGGTACCTGTGACTTAATATTTTGATTTTTTGGAGTGTTTATAGGTATGAATATTTATTATTATATGTGAAACAACAAAAAGACAAAAGAAAAGGTTGAACCTGTTTCATTTGTATGTTTCATGCAAAACTGTCCAGGTGAGATTCTCTCTGCCTCTTACATATCACGAATGAGGGACCTGTGTTTGTTTGGAAATAGCGCTTTTTCAGTGTTGCATCAACGCTATGAAAAAAAAAAGAAAACAACAACAGTGGTTTGCCAACTGCAGAGTTTCAAGGCTCTCCTCTTCTCCTGAGATGTCAGTAATTGAATAAAATAGTGCGATGAGCTATCAAAGTGAAAATACTGACTGTTTACTTCTTCTCCTCTCCCAGAAACAACGAGCGTTCATTTACTAACAGTCCACAAGAGGGCAGCAGAGGTGTCACCAAAGTGCTGGCAGGCATCAGACGGCACAGTGTGTAGACACACACACACTCGCAAATAAATAAATGGATCATGATAATTATTAAAATAACTAAAAAGGACATTCTTTAGAAGGGAAATAGATAGACTTTAGTAATCACAAAGGAAATTCAAGTCATCCAGTAGCCGATAACAACAAAACACAAACAACAAAATAATGATAAAACAAGCATAGAATATATCAAACCATTATATATATTATAATATAATATTATATGATATATAATATAAAATATAACCAACCAGTATAATAATATAATATAATATATATATATATATATATAGACACATACATACTGTACATACACATACAACAACAATATAATGCTAAATGTCTGGTTCAGCAGTCAGTCAATTATATCGCTATAATGATAAGCTCTTAAACAGATCTCTGTTAACTACACAACCTGCAGTACTGATCAATTTTCCTGTATGTTCATATAATCATTTTTATTTTGCATTTTTCAGTAGCCCATGAGCCCATAGGTTGTAAATGAGTGGCCCCAATTCCATATTATTCCTAAAACATATGTGGTTGTTTATGATTTCCGACTGGGATTAGTGTCGATAATGCCAAATGTTTTTCTTGGCTCAGGTTGTTCTGGTAACTTCGCCAGCTGGTTCCATAAAGTGAAACTCACATGTTTCCAGAATTCTATTTGCCCAAACATTCCCAGTAAGGATCAACTGGCAATGACCTTTTTTTGCTCTCACTTATCTACTGTTTTTCCAAAATAGACAGTTACATAAACAGTTCCAATGACGGCTTTTTGACCAAACTGTGTTGTTCTTGGTAATTTGTATGGAGAATGATAAAACGCAAAGAAAGGCAACCACCAGATGCTCTCGGCACCAATCATTGAAAACAAGAAAAAAAAACTTCTACTGCATCACACACACAGCATATATCAAGGGCGCCACAGTATGACAACATGAACAGCACCAGTTCAGACTTGAGTCACATTGTGGACTACAGCTAACTCAACACTGCAACTATGAGAAATGGTAATCAACAACACGAAGTGAGCAGGTTGTTCCATGACACGTGTATGCGTGTGCACATGTATACTCACACACAGGTTTGCTCACTTGGTGATTCACATTTCTGTGTCTGTTGCTGGCTGCTGACCAAATACAGACTGCACGTTTGGTCCCTGTCTACAGTCTGTACATTCTGCCCTTTCACCCAGAAAGACAAATGTATAAATTCACGTCCAGGGTTGTGGCTTGCTGAAATATTCCATGCTGCTTTCTTCCCTTTCTATTTTTATCCTAATTTTTTATTCCCGATTTGTCCTTCAGCGTGTTGATGTAAAAAGTGTGACAAAGCCAACATTTCCTTCAGAACATTTTAAAGACAAACATGTAGCAGGAGCTGCTGCCAGGGCTGAACAGAGCTCATCAACAAGTCTCTAAAATGAAGCCCAACACAACTAGAATAAAGAGGAATATTTCAATTTTTTTGGTACCTTTTCCGTGCGGTTCATTCAATCATTAGAAAATTATTGATGGCCCAGTCAATGGACTGAACTAATGAACAGCCTGAACTCTTTGGACTCAATCATCAGTGTTGTAGGGGTTAACCTAATCCAGGGCAAATTGTAGCAAGTCCAACATGGAATAAATATGTCTGATTGTCAGAAAATTGAGACTGGTTTCTTTCTCCAAGAAATTAACAAAATTATATGTTCAGAGAAATCCCTGGACGTGTGCCAAAAGGCAACGGGCTCTTCCCTCTGCCTCGACCTCATTTAGCTCGTAAAAAAAACCCCCATATGCAGGTGATCACGTTGCATCCTTGGTAGAAGTAAGATACAATATGATTTTTATCTCACAGTTGGTCGAGTTCACATTTTGAATATATATCTGATAAAGCCTTGAATTTGTTATATTTTCTAAAAAAAACCAACACATTCCCGAATCAAGCTCACGACCCTGAAGTCACGAGGAGATCGCACGTGCCAGTTCTTGCAACGTGATTTTGTCATCTTCTGCATGTTTCAGCACGACTCCCGGTTGTCTCCACTCTCATCTTTGTTGAACTTTGTAACTTTACTATCCAAGATGGACCGAATTGAGGCCAACTGGACTGGGTTGAAGATATTTGAAGTTGTTTTGCTTCTTCCATTCAGTTGTCCTTGATTAAACCTTTCTTGGATAACCAACTGAACTACATGGCTGAGAATCTTCCCGGACATCGTAACTTCTATATCTTGGTACAAATATGGGAATCACTGTGAACTTTATACTAAGTGACCCAGTGGGCCTTCTGCAGTAATAAGTGGGTCGAAGATATAGGATGGACAACTCTGGTGTCAGTCAGGTGATCAGGCGTGCTTGCCAGGAATCATGGGACAGTTTTAGATCCAAGTGACTTTCTGGTGCCGTGCCTGAAATAGGCCACCTTGGTCTAAGGGTCAGGATATGTCACAGTGTTCACCATTCTAGTTGCATGATGCTCAGTAAAGATCAACAAGTTTTTTCCTGTTGCTGCAACTGTAAACACTCGCTGGAAGTGTTTAACTTGCATGTTTGAATAAGATCGTGTCTCATACAGAGGTGACCTGGTTTCGGCCGTTGTTCTGTCTATTCTTAGATTTCAGTGTGCCTATTGCAAAATGTTCTCCGGATATCATTTCAACCCAAAGGCCAGTCACTGTTCTGATGCATTTATTGATCCGGCCTTTGTAAATCATACTCAGTGTCATCACAGTGAGTCCCGAGGTGGACTCACTGTGCAAAGTCCACACCTTTCTGTGTGGACTTTGCATGTGCACCCTGTGTCTGTGTGGATGTCGTCTGCGTGCTCAAAAACATGAGTCTAGTGCCTTGACAAAACACCTGGTCAAGATCTGTTTGTCCCTTGGCGTGTGCGTGTGTGCGTGAGTGCTGCCCAGTGGTCCTTGTGGTTCGGATGGTTTAAATGCCGAGAATTCATGTCCCTGTGGGTATCAGCGAGGGTACTGTTCTTTCTTTGGTCTGATTTGAAACACACAATGTCCTTCAATGGCTCCAGATAAAGTTGTTATTTTCATGCTGTGCCATCAATATGAAAGAATGTGAGTCAGTGTCCGGCCAGATGTCTGCCTGATCGCTGACTGACCTGTGATTCCGTCATGAACACTGACTAAGATGAGGAATTTAACTTTGCACTGTAAAAATAAAATGTGCTGACACAGCAAATGCAGCAAGTAATTTTTATGTATGTATAATTGTGTAGATATCATAACGATACCCATAATGTCTGTATCAGTGTGTAGTGGTTGACCCACATTCAGAGCCCGGATAAGGAATTGGGTAAGCTGTATTACCTACTGAATTACCAATGACTAATCATATCACAGCTTTGTTTAAGCATGCTGCATTTGTTCTCCAACACAGTTAGAAAACAGCGGAGACAATACAGCCCTGAACGTTCGGCATCATTTACACACCTGTCCATGAGGTTTCTCTATATCAACATGAAGCCAAATATGAGCTGCGAGGGTTCAAAAAGGAAAACTATGACCAAAAGTTTTCAATATATCACTGGAAGCATTTTATTTAACAACACAAAATATCAAGTCACAGTGGGTGAAAAAGTTTCAGCTTTTTACAGTTATCAGTTATTGTTTTGGTCATAATAAAAATATATTACATACACACAAACTATTAGCAAACTCCATTGACTAGAGGTATAAAAAATAGGCCACTTTCATCTCCATCTCCAATGTTGGACTATGTGATGCGTGGCAGGGTGAGGGGTAGGGGTGCAGGAGGTTTCATGGGGAGGTGATGGAGGGATTAGAGTTTAAACAGAAGTTGATGGCTCAGTCGGCTCAGTCTTTATATTTTCACTGGGGCTCTCGCTGACTTGCTTGTTCATAACCATTTCCTTAGCGATGCAGGTCACCTGACCGTTGGTCACTGTGTACATTCCGTTCCTGGAACACAGAGGAATGTTAGACATAATAGAACTGAAGAAACCAATGGACCCACACCTGATTCACTTCACACGTTCGTTTGAGAGACTCACTTTTGAGAGTCCGATCCATTCTGAATCTGTTTTCCAAAGAAAAATGAAGTCCACCAGTGGCCGGAGTCCTGTCGGGGCAGCCCTGTGAAGGAAAAAGCGAAACTTAGACTGGAGGGTACCACAGACATGATGCAGATTTCACAATAAATCTTTGTGCCCTTTCATACCAGGGTGGTGTGGAATGATCTCTCCTGTGTGCTCAGCACTGCCACATGAGCTGCTGCTGGAATTAGAGCCAAGGCGTCCTGGAACAAGACAGACATTTCGATTGAAATCCCAAGGAAAATAATCTCATGGTCATCAGATAAAGAAAGAAACGAGCACTCACTGATATAGATGGATAGATAGAATATATTGTACAATATAACATGATATAATCTAAAAAATAACCAACCAATATAACAATATGATGTAATATACATATATATAACAACAACAAAGTACTAAATGTTGAGTTTAGCAGTCTGTGTGTTGTTGTCAACCCCCCACCCTCCCAGGGAGGAGTTGTACATGCATATCACTCACTTCTGTAGTAGTCATGGGTGGCAATGAGAGAGCCGCTGGATGGAATTGCTGCCATTTTCTTCGACTCAGTAGGTAGAAAATCACTCAAAATAGAAAATGGTAACCTGGAGTAAAGGAAGGGGGGAAAGGTGGAACAAAGGGGAACAAAATGAAAAAGAGTTGCTTCAAGTTTTCTACTATTTCTATATACCCATTTATTTAGTGGTAAATAAGTTTTTTTTCTTTCTTGTCATGTATCATTTCTCTAAATCAATAAAACTGAATGACAAGTCACTGCATTGGGGTCAATCCTTTCCATTCCTGACTGTGAGTGACTGCTCAGATGGCATTCAAAGTCACTCAGGACTCTTTGCTGCGTGCATTCATGGCCGACGTGTTTCATTTAGTGCTCTGGCCTTCACTCCTGAGCGATAAAGCAGACACAGCTGCTTCTCTGATACTGCTTTCCCAAGACTCAAATAACCAGTGTGTGTGTGTGTGCGTGAGACAGTACACCCCACATGTCCACTTTAAAAAGGCCATGCACGAGCCATCTGCGTGACCATGCACAAATGTCACTATCAGGGCCGGAGGGCATGTGCATAAAGGTCACATTTACTGTTTATACAATATGACGTTATAACCAAATATCTACAGCAATATCACAATAAATAGCACACTGACAAACGTGTAACTTTGTTGAGGGCCTGGACCATGAGAAACGGTTCTAAGCCGTGTTGGGTAACAGCAGTCAGGTGAGCAGATGGCTTTAAGGATTTCAACGATCTGACTAATACTTGTCTGCATTTCACAGCCTGGATAGGCTGAGCACCTGTGATACACAACACTCACAATATGTCACCAGTCGGTTCAATTTAAAAGATTTAGTATGCGATGGAAGGGGCTGCTGTACATTTAAAATTTCCATTTTGCTCATTCCAAATCAGATTTTTGCACTGATGATATAACAGGCATATAATAATAAAAAAAACAACAATCCTACACACTAGAATGCAAACAGTTGTGTTTGCATAACGAAGAAGAATAAATGCACACAGAATTTTTACATTTTCCACCCAAGAGTCAAACAGAAGGATGATTCTTGAATACATTCTTCTGAAAACACAAAAAGTCGGTAAACAAATGAAGTCCAGCTATGTCAGGGAGTGACGTGGACGTACCTTTCAGGTTCTATAACTGGTAAGCCGTCGGTTAGTTGTGGCCCATTTGTGGGTAGACTCGTCTTGTTGACCCCGTGGGTAAGTCCGTGTCTGCTGTCACGGTGAGCAGGACGAGCAGCTTTTATAGGAGCGTGGGGGCGGGGGGTAACCGGATAGGGCCGGAGTCTTTTGACATGTGACAAAAGGCCCTTGTTCACCCGTTAACAGATTTATCAGCAAGCTCAGCTCGTGATTTTGGGGAAGTGGGCGTGAACTTTTGTTCATTTATCAAATGTCATCCAGTGTCCATGAGAAGAAGATGAGAAAATGTAAATGAATAACATGCTCTAATTTATATTGGATATTGGTGTTTTTCAGGTCAGAAGATCCCTGGTGGTCTAGTGGCTAGGATTCGGCGCTCTCACCGCCGCGGCCCGGGTTCGATTCCCGGTCAGGGAACATTTGCTTTTCGCGCAGTACTACAGAAGTGTGTTTGTTTTTAGTTTCAGTTTCAATGCTCTTCACGTGTTCGATATATCATGAATATTTCCTTGTACCCGTTGTCCCGTTTAAACTTCGTCGTCAGTACTTGTTAGATGTTTATTTTGTAAGTTTGATTAAAGATGTTTAGTTTAGGCGTGGACTAGTTATTGAACGCTAACCGCTCAACTAATGTAGTGGTTGTATACGCATAATTTCATAAACTCAACCAAAGAACCAAGAGGTGTGCATATTATTTTTGAAGACTCTAGCGCCACCTAATGGCCACATATAGACTGTGCGGGTTGGCGGCGTGGCTTAGGGTATATTGGCGATCGCCTAGTGATCAAAAGGTTTGCGGGTTCGATCCCCTGCTGGTCCATGTCGAAGAAAACAAGACCCTAACCCCAAATAAACCCAACCTTGCATGGTTGTTGATGTGTGAATGTGTGCATGAATGGGTAAACGTGAGGCAAACATTGTAAAAACTCGCTATAGAAATGCAGTCCATTTACAATTTGTACAGCGCGGTTTGCTTAAAGAAATGGCTGTTTGGAATGCAAGTATTAAGAAAACGGTAAATGATAAAAAGCCACACGACATTTGACTTTAATCCAAAAGTAGTCCTTGCAGTACAAAAATACTCCAAAAACACTTAAAACAACACTGAGACACATTTTGAGGGATGCCATGTCAAATTTAAATTCAAACATAAACTACTTATACAAATGTAAAACAATATTAGTATTGTATTTTGAAATCTGATTAAAATAATTTTCCAAAGCAAACTGAATCCATCCTAGTAGTTATACACTTGTCAGAAATAAGAGTGGACAATTCACAGGAGAGCAGAGACAGATAAGATTTATTTGCAGCATCTTAGAAGTGTCCACTTTGTGTGTTATGATGTGATGTTCCTTTTTCAAACCCCGTGGTATCTCCATTATTTGCCACGCCGGTAACCTTCTCCTGTAGGATTCAGAGAGGATAAGCTGATCAATACTCTTATGATAACAAACTGTGTACTGGCTACTCGAAGGAGTTGCATGCTTTGACACACTCACCCTCACGGTTCCAACCGCTTCCTCAAATGACCTGAATGTAGAGGACTGTCTACAGGGAAAGATTTAAAAGTTAAAGATAAATTACACCAGACAATTTCAGTGTGGTTAAGACAGAAAATGGGACACATGAAAACTATAACATCTGAGCAAAACGCAAATTTACCTCATAGCTGGCACGCTCATGCTGTGACTTTATGACATATCAAGGAGGCACAGGGTAGATAAAGGAATGACAGAAGGACAGATGAGTGTTATAAGTGACAATGAAAACAAATCCTGAATACAAAATAATTTTGTATATACAGTATATCACTAGAGAAACATAGACACTGGGACAATTTAGATTCATTTCGTGACCACTAAATAATCTTACCGTGGTGGGCTTGGAAGAGGCAGAGCTCTGTTGACGTTGCAGCGTTAAGACAAAGGGAGTCAAAGATAATAACACATCATGATGACAACAGACTTAACACCTGCCACGGCTGAAGTTCAGATCCACTCCTGTAATTGGCTTATGGTTGTTTACTAGCTACACAAGATCACAAAACGGGCCTTCGGGCTTTAAAATAACCTCCTGTGATAACAGGTCACACCATGTGTTTTGATGTAGGTCGTTTATCTGCCAGTATCTATCAGTTGATGTCAACAGTAATCTAGATTTTTATATCTAATCAGTCCCTCTGGCATTTTGAGGAATCATTCATCATTCCACTCAAACAATGAATGAGCAATTTTTGCAAGTGAGGTGATGTTAGTTGTTGATATTCCCCCCAAAGACTCAACATGGTGGGACAGGAAAGGGTAGGTGTATTCATGCAAAAAGGATTTTAACTTTAAGAATGATTTTCGTTTCCTTTTTCATTGTGAAACTTTTTCTACTTCTTAGTGTACCTCATGTCTGCAAGTCTCCTTGTGATGGCCACACCCACACTGGACAGCGCAGCAGATGTCATCTGGCCTGCATGAGACAGACCCTGCTGGGCCTTCTTACAGCTACAGGTACAAAGAAATAGTCGAGGTCAGAATCTGAGCTACTCATTACTCCCATCATTATTCTGTCATCACACCTTCGATGCTTAGCAATGTGAGGAGACAACAGAGACAGCACAAAAGGCACAAGAAGACACACAACACAAATGAAACAACAAATACACGTGAGTGACTGTCTACCATCTGGATACAGAAGATACCTTGGTTCTCTGTTTTTAACAGGCTTGCCTTTAATACTACTGCTCCTTCTGCTAAGTCGGGCTATAAGGCTATTAACAGGGCACTGATCCTATTTGACCGGGACAATCACATCACTTGTTCCTTGGAGGACCTGCCTCATTCACATGTGAGCACAACACAAACCTTTGGGAAGCTTCTGTGCTGTGCAATGTAAGAGAAAATGGTTTTCAGCATCAACACCAACACTTACATAGTGGACTGGCTGATGTCTTCCAGTGTTGCAGAGGCCGTTTGATATCTGAAAAAAGCATGACATGTGCAGGTTGGCAGATTATCACCTGGATTTAACAGAGACCATAGCAGTCATGAGTGTGCTTTCCTTGGTTATGTAACTCGCTCACATGAAGACGATGCATGGCCAATGATTCGTCAGTAGAGGGATTGGGAGTCTTACATGACATCCACATGAAGCTATAGAGGTGCACAGCTATACCAATAAAGTATAAATTCATACCAATAAAGGCGATGTTCTGTGTAATGAAAGCTGTGTTAATACCCAGGGTCTTTTCAGGTAAATGTAGGTGTACTTACGGTGCTGAAGTCTGGACCTCTTGCCAGCCTTTGGACAGATTCTGTTTGATGTTACTGAGAGGGCTCATTCCAAGTTGTCTCCTGATGTCTGCTGCATATTTTTCTTTTGCTAAAAGCACCTGACGCAAAGTGTGAATCTCGTCTTCCACCTTTGCATCAGAAAAACACAAAACCGTAAAGTGGGCTACAGTGATTACACATTGCACAGGTACACTTTTTATTTTACAGATTATTGTGATTGAAAAGAATTACTTTACCTTCACTAGCTCAAGCTGTAGGTTGTCTATATCCTCCTCTGTTAGATTAGATGGTGAGCATCCATTGTCTGTTGTTCCTGCAGGAGGCATGTTTATCCACGACGGCCCACCAAAACCTACACAGAGAGCGAGAGAATTAAAGTGATAGATACGCTGACATAATGCAGATGTTCTGGACTGATCTTATTTTAAATACTTGTGCCCAAGGTCTAAAATGCCCCACGTTTCCAGAGATATATCAGGATCTCATAACATACAAAAGTAAGGCTTTTTGTTAATTTTTAATGCCATTCTACGTTATGTACTCATCTATGACGTGAACAGGCACTATTTAAGAATCTTTATGAACCTGAACACTGTTAGAAGTGTACTCCATAACGAATACATTTACCAGTGTTTAATGGTGTTAAAGCACAGTATTTATACCAGTACTACGCCATGTATTTTTTTCTTTATTATTATGATTTACATCAGGGTAAACACACATAAACGTTGCTGTCCGTAGTGCTGAAATCCACTGTTTGTGTCTAGCGAGCTAACTGGCTAACAGCTCATGTTACCTGTTGCATACAGAGCTCTACGTTTAACCTACGCAGTACGAACTCACGATATTCACGCAGATAAATAACCAATAACTCACAAAATGAACAGTAATACGAACACTAGTGTAATTATTTGCGACATTTAATGTGAGATTGTTTTACCTTGACGGCTCATTGCTGCCTCTTTCTTCCTCAGTGTGCTTCTCAGGCTAGCATCTGAGTGTCTATTTACAACCTCCAGCCAATCAGCTTCTTAGAAACAGGGGCAGGGCGGAGCGGACACAAACGTCATCTTCGAGAAAAAAATCACATCATCACTATAACACGTAATATTATGTAGCTTAGATTAGGTCAAATAATGTCATTGTGCAGAAACTCAGCGGCCGGCACGTCAGTGACTCACCTGGTGGAGCGCATGCGGCGCGGGTTCGATTCCGACGTGCGCACTTTGCTGTACGTCATCCTCTCTCTGCACTATCCTTCCTGTCTGTCTCTCGACTGTACCCATAACAATAAGGCAGCAATGCCGAAAAAATAGTCTTACTGTAAAAGGAAGGCTCCCATCTCACCAAGTAACGTAAAAAGTAACAAAACATTAGCAGCAAATGTAATCATGATATTTACAGTATAGAAGTTGAAATATAATTAATTATAATATACAGTAATATCACTGTATTGGGCATTTTCAACATGAGATAAGAAGACATAAGGAGCCAACAAGGAGAGCTACAAGATGGAAGCGAGAACAAATAAAAACTACAATTGTTGTAAGTGCATCAAAATAAAGATAAAGTGTCCAAAATATCAAAATAAAACACGGCATTTTGTATTTTGAACAGCACAAGTAATATATCAGGGATATCGATCTTGTAGCCCACACATTTTGAAACAGTTAAGAAGAGGATTGTGTTAAATGCTAAAACAATTGTGCACACTTTGTTGATTAGATTGTGCGTGTGTCTGTGTGTGTGTGTGTTCATCTATCTTAAGAGCTCACGATATGTTGTTGTCGCCATCGCCTGGCAAGAATGTGACAACACGTTGTACTATTGAATTACTTAAACATGTGGACCAAATGTTGATAACTTAATTGTCTTGTACCGCTTTTGCTAAAATAAAACAATAGCACTAAATCCAAACCTTTACTACCAAAGATGCCAACTTGAAAGTTCAACCAGTCAGATTAGCGATTGGTCAAAGACAATATATGATGGTTGAATTGTGATTCTGATTAATTATTGGTCTACCACTTAGGAATCTAAATTTATTGTAATATTTGCTGTCCTTATATTCAAGTCAGGTGAAGTTTTTGTATGTGTGTGTGTGTGTCTGTCTGTGCTAAAGCCATATCTTTGCAGTAGCTCTCCTATTATTTTCCTCTGCCTCATTTACTCTGAAAATAGATGCAGCATGAGCAAAGATACAAAACAATCTCACAAATGTTCAGGAACATTTATTGAACAACAGCAAATCAGATCAATGAGCCACAGGTTTTCTTTCAGACACACAGTTACCATGCTACAACATAAATATCAGGTTCAATATTTTATATGGGTCAAGTGTATGTACAAGCAACCTTCACCATTAAACCATTCCTTGCGATATTTAATGGTCACATTAAAACACCATACCAGTTAAATTATAGCCAATCATCATTTAAACATGATAAAATATGAAATAAATAAAATTCCAAAAATGTATCATATAACCATTTCACTATAGTTACAATATATACTATGTTGTCTTTTTATGGAGTCACTTCCTGATCATTGATCCATTATAATTTTTTTCTGAACACAGAGTGCATTCAACTTAGAACATTTACAATAGCATTTTTCAGAATCTCAATGAAAAAGCCATGAAAGGTACATCTATGTTTCATCAAGGGTTACAGGAAACATCATACAAGGGCCACAGAGGTCAACATCCATACTGTTAATAGCAGAGGGTGGGCAATAGGAGCTCACCAATTGTAAACCATTGAAACACATTATTAGCAATTATGAAATTGACAAAGTGACAAAGACGTTCATGGCAATTTATGGCAATTTGCAAATGTATGGCAATATGCAAATTCATTTGTATGAAAATTCTAGAGACATTTTACTCAGAGCTGCCTGTAGCATTGGCTCACACATAATATGCTTCATGAGCTTCGAACTCTACATGGACTAAAAACTCAACAATAACATTAACAGCATTGGAACACAAGGATGAAAAACGAATGAAAATGATATTCCTCAAAGTCTAGAATATATACTTACAGATGAGATATAATCAGATTTCGTTTAGAATTTTACTATATGAGAAGTGTAACATGTTTTATCCACATCACATTGACTACTTAATATACTGGAGACAACTCAGGATGAACTTTGCGTCACCCTCTGAAGCAAAGTTGCTCGTGATAGAAATCTGTTATGCCCACCTCTTATCAGCTCTGATCCGAGCTGGCTGTGCCATCTACAGCTCCTTGGCTAAAACACTTGCAAAATTGCACACGGCAAATGATAAAACAAAGAAAATTTCAACGCTATCTAATGGAATGATCATCCTGTGTTCTCAATACATCTGTTGTCTCTGAATCAATTTGTTTGCAATTTCTATAAATAAAGCAAACAGCAGCAACTCAAGTGAGACTTAAAATAGCACAAAAACTTTACCCAAAAAAAATCCTCCAATGATGAAATATTACATCATTTGGATGTTAGTGATCGACAATTTAAAAGTTAATGCTTTAAATGTATGAATCGATGTATAAAAATACAAATTCAAAGAAATATGCATGTTATGTTTGCCTGGAGACTCCAGAGCAACATAATATTCATTTATAATCAACTCATGAAAACCTAGTCATCGTTCCTTGCCTGAACCATAAAACCAATCAACATAAAGTGTGTTTAGGACTTATTTGAGTGATGCAGAGAGGACATGGGCAGTAGCCTAAATTCTGCAAGAATTGAATAGCGCTGAGACACAGCAAAGAAAAGCCAATACCTTTACTAAATTAGTCAAAATCATTGCGTCAGCAGGCATTTATGTTAACTTGTCTCTGTGCCTAAGCAACCTCAAGATTCTCAATCCTAACACTCGGGGGAGCACAGCAGAGACAAACAGCGCCGGAGGCCACAGGTCTGATGATGGCACTAGGAAAGGAAGAGTGATTTTCAGCTAAACATATCAGTGAGATTAACACAGGTGGACATTGTAGGAGTCTAGGACAAATCTGTTCTTGAAAGTTTAATGATGGCAGCAACTATTAAAACCAACAAACAAATCTCTTATTACCAGCACCTCCCTGAGCCATGCCACTCCTTTTCCTTTAGCATCAAACATCGAGTAAATTTACCCCTAGTGAACTATAATCACGTGGACGTATTGCACATATACTTAATGCACCAACATTATGAATCTCACAAAGTAAAATGAGGCAAAACATGGAAGAAAAATGAAAGAGACAGTGTTTTAGAAACAGTGCATGCTACACCATAATGCAAAACAGGAGCGAGACGTTGGGTTAGGTGAATCGTGTGGTTAAACGCTAAGAAATACAAAAGCAGGAACAAAAAGGAAACAATATTGTTTCTCTTTTCTTCTCATATTGAGGGGAAATGAATAATGGACCAATCAGGGAGGGTGTAAGGGGTGTGTGTCTTCATTAGTTTCTTTCATGGGCCATGCTCACTAGTCCCTCTCCTCCACATGGCTCTCATGCTGAAGTGGAACCATGGTTGCCTCTTTCTTACATCTCATTGAGGTGGAGCAGGGAAGCAGGCAGGACCAGAGGCCAGGACGAGCAGGAATGGAAGGTTAGTTGAAGCCGGTGTCAGTGTGGTAAGAGTAGTGACCATCCGATGTTAGCTGGGTTGTCTCTGTTGCTGATGGTTGCAGCACTATGGGATCACCGCCAGCCTCTGTTTGACAGAAAACAAGATGTTGTGCTTCCCATAAGCATCCACGTGTTAACAGCTGTCTGAGGGTTTAAAAAGAGGAAAAATGGGATGCGGCTAATTTTGTGGACTCACCTCTCTCATCAGATTGGAGCTGGGCCTCCAGGTCCTCAGGGGACACATAAAAGTCTTGCTCCTGGCCCTCCCGAGGCCGTGGTTTACATCTTCCACAGCAGCAGTTACAGCAGCAGCACAGGCAGCAACAGAAGTAGCATCCAGTGGCCACACCGCAAAGTACAAACAGGGCCTACGGGAATGACAGGGCAAGGAGGAGTTAACGTTTAGAAAAAGAGGCATTATGAGAAAACAGAAATAAAAGGAATTGTGGGTAAGACTTCCATCCTTTCTTACCTTAGCCCACCAGCTTGACAGGACAAAGTACGTGTTCACATTCTCCTCTCCAAATTGCTCAGCCACATACAGTCCAAGAGAGCCATATTTGTCATAAATGTTACGCTTTGTGGGGTCATTCAGGATGGCGTGGGCATTGTTTATCTCCTTAAACTTATCTGCTGCTTCTGGATTGTCAGGATTCTTGTCAGGGTGGAATTTCAATGCCAGTTTCCTGTGCAAACGGGTGAAAGGGATCAAAATGACACAATGGATGGATACCTACTGTGGCAACTGTGCAACACAGAGTGAGAGAGGTACTTCACCTGTAAGATCTCTTAATGTCATCACTTGTGGCCACCTTGTCAACTCCCAACACATGGTAGAGAGACTCACCGGCGGTGGACAGAGAGCGCTGCCTCTGCTGCTCAGCCATTATGTCTCACGTCCAGGAGCTGGACAAAGACACAGAGGGGTAAATTCGGCGCTTCATAGGCAAGTCTACAGGACTGGACAGCAACCTTTATTCTAGGAATGATAAACGTCTGTTCACAATATATCAGGCCCTCAACTAACAGAGGCCTCGTGTAACAGTAAATTTCTCACCGCAGGCCTTAGGTGGCCTGTAATCGAGGCAGAACTGCTTCGATTACAGCTATCCTGCGCAGGGTCTGTGTTAGAACAAGCAATGTGTTAACCAGAGTCCTGAAGCAGGGTGCCGAAATGGCTATACGACTGTAAATACTGACTGACATCTCGGCAGGACCACTGAACGTCTACTGCTGCATGTGAATTGGTGACTGACACCCATACAGCCAAGAATGCTGCAAGGGAACATGTTCATTTTTCATAAAAACTAAATAAATAAAAATAATAAAGCCATTTTTAACTATCTGCATTCACCGGGGTTTGATCTCGACACAGATGGATGGCCACTGGTCTATTTGAGGCACTATAAATTTCAATTGCCTCATCAAAATCTACTCTCTCCTGATGAATGGGTATCCATTGTCCACGTACTAAATGCAGTCAGTGTTGAATTGTCTGTGTGAAGGATTAGACTCGGTGGAAACGATGCTCGGATCCTAATCTCTGTGCATCAGCAGCAGCAGCAGCACTGCTATAGCGCACAGCATCCATGTTGGTTTGGTTCTGGCCTGTTCTTGATGCAACACAGGGATTGATCGTCAGCAGAGATTTTCAAGGGCAGAAGGCAGAATCCCGAACAAAACAAACGATCCGAATCAACGACGGGACTCACCTTTCAGTCGACTACGATGCGCTGCGAAAGGAACGGTCCCAGCGGATTCTGCTTGTAGACGGTGTGGCGTGACTATGGCTGCATCTCGCACGTATCCGGATCCTCTGTTGGCTCTCACCACACAACCATGGACAGCTGCAGCAGGACGCAGGCTCCGCCCACCCCCCTACACCCCACGGACACCCGACGTGCGCGTTCCCAAACGGGTCGAGAGGAGCGCGGGAGTGGATGCCAACGGATGCAGTGTGCACAAAGCATAAACACTATTCTGTTTTTTCAAATGTCTGTCCAATGTTTGTAGAATTCATCGAGCGATTGGATTCTTACAAATCATCCAGTATGACCACCCACTCACTACACAGGACACACGGCAGGACGAAATACAACCACCTCGAACTGGAACACTGAAATTGAATTCTACACCATTCAAATGCTGGACGATGGCAGGGGGCACTGTCATATAGTTTAATTTCCACGACAAGTCACTTTACCCACATCATCGCCATATTGTTGGGTTGGTTAGAATAGAGTCCCTCCTTTCTTTGATTCTGGGGGCCTCTGGTCAAATACAAGCTACTTGGAGAAAACATACAACACACATAATTTCAGTTTAAGTTAAATTCATTGAGCATATTTGTAAGCATACAGCAATACTGAGAAGAAGAAGTAGAATTGAGATTTTATTGGTGTTGCCTGATATCATGGATCAAGTTTCATGATATAAAAATAGGAAAAAATAGTAGGATTTTTCATGATTTCCTTTTTGTCACAAGTCAAGGCTGATAAACTCTGATCTGAACATTAAAGTGATAGTCAGGTCATTTTAAAAATGTTAAGATTTTATGGGAAATTTTGCTTTGTTTTGCACGGAAGCCGAGGAAGGCCGTGCTTGCAATGCTGTTATCTCTAGATAACAAAAGTCATTTAGTTGTGATAAGGGGTTATTTCATCATGAGTAAAAGACGCTGTTTCATGGAGATATGGAGATAATTGTGGAGAACTTGAAAATTGTCTCTAGTTCATTTGATCACACCTGATTTCAGCCTTAACATAAGGATTCATAACTGAACAGTAGACTATGTCCCCGACATGCCAATGTTTAGGTTTGTTTCTCTGATGAACATTATATAGATAGATGGACATTATTATCATTAAGAGGAGACTTTTGTTTTCTCATATTTATGCAATAAAGTAACCTGTTATCACGAGAAAATGGGCTTTGTTATCTTGAGATAACAGAATAATTAGGTTGTGATCTCGAGATAATAGCTATAAACAAATAATTACAAGCACAACAGTTCTCTACTTTTGTTGTTTTGCCCCAGAAAGTGTAAATGACATTTGACCCTGAAACATTTGTATTCTTTTATGGGTTGCTTTACAGGAACCATCCTGGTCTCTTTTCACACCCGTTAACTGCTTTCGTGATGTCATCCCGTAGCAGTTGAGAGAGTTGTTTTGTGCATAACTTCCACCTTTTGGCTGGTTCATTGAACGGTATACCACGGGTGTCATGGATAATCCATATGGCAATTTTAAAAGAAAAATAAATTGTTTTGCGCATCAGCTTGAGACATCGCTGTATTTTTTAGAGTGATGGTTACAACTATAGTATATATCGTTAGAAATTGTACGGTAGAAATAAACGCTCGATTCGACGGTTCACTCACAGTTCCTTGGCAACCGTGACGTTTCTGCCTTAACCAATCAGGGAACTCCGAAAGCATACGTACGTGATATCGCGAGATTACCACATTAGCTTGGTTAGTTAGCAAACCGAGAAAAATTTGATTGTGCGGCCGCGACTTTCAGTTTTCTTTTTCTTTAACCAATAAACAAACCGCGCATTGCTGTTTGTTCGTCTTCTTACGCCTGTACGGCAGGATAATTGTCGGTTTCTGGGTTTGCACGGTGAGTTTTGCGGTCACTCGCAGCTTGGAGATCAAGAGGAAATGGGTTTGTTTTGGAAGCCTCAGAGAATGTCCAAACGATGTTGTAGCCTTAAAAAAGCGCTACAAAGCTTACATCAGCTCAGTAACGTATTTTCAACTGTTCCATTATTAATTAGGCGGTTTGTGGATACCGTGTGTTTTTTTTTAATCTGCGTACAATTCCTAAAAACCGTATCTGTACTTTGCATTGCACATGTAGGTACAAACTGTGACCAAGCTGTGTCAGCCTTGCTCACGTTTCTTCACGCTTACTTCCTTTGAATTTTCTACTTTTCAGGATTCCAATGATGAGTTATGCAGAAAAGCCAGAAGATATCACAAAAGAAGAGTGGATGGATAAATTAAACAACGTTCATATTCAGAGGGCAGACATGAATCGTCTCATAATGAATTACCTGGTGACGGGTAAGTCATCTGGCTTCAGAGCAGTGTTTGTTGATGTGGACATAAGTTATTTTGCATTGAATTTGTTCATATCAAAGGATTGTCTGCTATTTATGTCTCTTTACATGTGTCTCGTTCATAAGAGGGATTCAAGGAAGCTGCAGAGAAATTCCGCATGGAGTCTGGGATAGAGCCAAGTGTGGATCTGGACTCTCTGGACGAAAGGATAAAGATCAGAGAGATGATCCTGAAAGGACAAATACAGGAAGCAATTGCGCTCATTAACAGTCTACATCCAGAGCTGCTGGACACCAATCGTTACTTGTATTTTCATCTGCAGGTATATTGGCTCAGTGCCTCATAATTTAAGACATCAGTAGCTCGGGATGGAGAATGTGGTTCCCATTTCTGCTTAAATAACTGGAACGATTTTCTAGTTGAACGGGGAACTATTCATGCTCATCTTAAATCACTTGTTGACATCAATATTAATTAGATGTACTTTTCCCATTTGCAGCAGCAACACTTGATTGAGTTAATCAGGCTAAGAGAGACTGAGTCAGCACTGGAGTTTGCCCAGACACAGTTGGCGGAGCAGGGGGAGGAGAGCCGCGAATGTCTGACAGAGATGGAGAGGACATTAGCCCTTCTTGCCTTTGACAACCCAGAGGAGTCACCCTTTGGAGATCTACTAAACATGATGCAGAGGCAAAAGGTAGTCTGGTTATTGTAGTATTATAGTGTGTGTGTGTGTGTGTGTGTGACAGAAGTTTGTGCAGGCATGAAAGTGACACAATGAGGACCAAAACTCTCTTTTAGTGCACAATGGAAGCCGAAATGGGACTCTTCAGGTTATGATAATCAACAGGCCATTTGTTTTTCGTTTTTATTGGCACACTTCACACTTTATTGGCAACACTTCAAATTGTTGCCATCTACGAGAACATAACACTGCAACAACTTAACTTCTAACTAACATCAACTAACATCACTCCCGCTTGACCTTTTTAATTTCTCTCTTGATGGTTGCCAAAACAGGACTTGACAGTTTGAACTAAAATGGAGCAGAATAATCTCATTATCTCTAGAAAAAATGACCTTGTTTTAAAGATCTTATCCGGATTTTACGTCCATGTCAAATTTACATGTGTGTGAATCTGTGCAGGTACACTACAGAGTTGTAAGTCTTATTTGTCATACTTCGCTATATATAGCGCTGTATCCCTGTGCCCAGTTCGTACATCACAGTATTGTGTACACTCGGCGTGTATCTTGAGAACACTGCAAACAGTATATCATTATGAGGCAGGGCTAATTATTGTACAAATATTTAGTATTGTACATGCTCCAAAGTGCACCAATTGATCTAAGCTAAGAAGCATTGAGATTAAAAGCTCATGTCCATTGACCTAAATCAGACAATTATCTTCTTATCTCGTCCACTGGTTTTCCCGTGAAACAATGTTTTGAAAATATACCCCACTTCTCTCGACTTCCGCAGAAGCTGGACCAAAATCCAGGAATTCCATGACTCTAGGGCCTCTGTGCAATGTTTTAAGTGTTTGACTGTACTGTGTATGAACATTAAGAACACAAGAAGGGTTTGTGGGACAGACTGACACCTTTATGTTTGACTGTAACCCATATCCCAACACGCAGGTGTGGAGTGAGGTGAACCAAGCCGTGCTGGACTATGAAAACAGGGAGTCAACACCCAAACTGGCTAAGCTACTGAAGTTACTGCTGTGGGCACAGAACGAGCTCGACCAGAAGAAGGTGAAATACCCTAAAATGACCGACCTGAGCACGGGCACCATCGAGGATCCCAAGTGAACGGAACAGAAAACAACCACTTCCACGTCCTCTAATTTATGATCAGTCAGTGACTGTGTGATAACCAGGTAACATATGTCTATAAACAAACGCTACATCATTTTTCATGTTACGTTCATGAAAGGTAAGACTTAATTCAATGTGCAAACTGTAAATTGCTGTATTTGCAAAGTGACAAAATATTTAGTTTAAATATTGGATCCTGGATTTATAGACAGATCTTGGAGACAACAAATTTCAGATAGCTGTTTTTATATTTTGTCTTTCTAAAGTTTAAGTCAGTGGTGATATTTATTGTGACTTCTTTCCCCACTAAGACATTATTTTGCCAGAATAGGAACTCTCTTCATACTGCAGCCTGAGGGGAGCCAAAATCTAGAATCAATTGAAGGGGGGAAGCATTTTAATGCTTCAAAAAGCTGCACCAACGATGGACAACTGATTTCCAAATTTGTGGCGATGGCACATACAGAAGGAATGCAGATGTATTTTATTTCAAATCAGAAATGATTAAACCTCTGGCACAGTAATTAAAATATGATTATTTTTAATTAAAATTTAAAGAGGTTTTTATTTCTATAGTTGTTTAACGATTTGCAGTAGAATTCGTCTACTTGCTTTCTACACATCTGAAAATTTGATTGTACCTTTTTTTAAATGACCTTACTTTCCTGTTTTTATTGAAAGAAAGCTGCTGGTTTGCCTTGTAATTTTATGATTTCATGTTTTTGGAGCGACGATAAAGGTACTAAAGTTTGGATTCACAGATTATGTTTTTGGCAAGTTGCGCCCCATAGGCAAAACCCAAATAATGACACCAACAAGTTCCACCTGTCAGGTCATAGATGGAATCTATATGCTGCTGTAATATCTGCGCCAGAGGCAGGAAGTACTTGTGAAAGATTAAACTGTGAACTATGGCATGGAAAACTGCTTGTGACCGGTTCTGTTTTGATCATTTGTTCTGTTTTTGGTTTAATAACAATGATCAAACAAACATGTTGGAAATCAGATGGTGCATTATTAAAAGCGTCAGTTTTCTGTCTATTTCGAAGTCTGACATTAAAAAAAATCCTCTGCACCGCAGTTCCATTGTCACTGCTAACTCATTAAAAAAAGCTTATTTTTATTTCACTGCATGTAATTGTGCCGTTTTGGTAATAGGGAAGGCACACGTGCTTGTTCATTTTGTTTCTGTCGTTTACATTTTGTTAAACTTAAGCTGCTAGTTGTCCATCTTTAACTTCTTTCACTGTTGTATTGTCTGTATCAGCTGTGACAAATATTCAGATATTGAGACCCAGAGAGCTCCCATCCCTTTTATTATTCAACATTTCTAAGATCAGATTTGCAATTATTAAAATAAATAAAACTTTTGTGAATCATATAAGCTATCGTCCTTGAGTTGAGTTGTGTGTGTTTGGGTGGGAGTGTTTTAAGGCTGCACAATCCTCGCGAAAAAAAAGGTGAATCACGATTTTTCTCCTGAAGACTTGAGATCACGATTCTTCTCTCTTTTTTTCTTTTTTTTAAATAAAAAAGGCGTCTAAGATGCCTGCTGTTTCGACCTAAAATGTGTGAAAGTGCTGGACTTAAAAAGTCTCTTGTAACAGCAACAAAAAAAACAACTCAAGTCTATTTTGCTTACAATCTTTCACACACTGTAAAGTTCTCCTTTTTGGGCTCAGCCCCCACCCGCCCATTCCACCGTGATCTACATCGTGGCTGCTCATTTTTTCTCTTTCGCTACTGAACTTCTGTCTCCAACTTGGAGTAGGCTGGCAGTTTCAGACTGCCGACGCTCTGATTTTTGGACTCGTGGTTACCATTGCAACGGAGCGCTGCGAGTGAGGAAAAGAAAAGACAGCATATCGATGAAATGTTTTTCTATACGTTGTGTAACTGATCGATATGGCAACTGTGATTGTTCTGAGCCGATGAAGGCGACACGTGAACGCGGCGTGACGTGAATCCAGGGTGAATCGGGGAGAGTGAATCGTCGTCATTTACAGTTGAGATCACACAGATGTGTGAATCGAGAGCGTATTTTTGTTGTTCTTGTTTTGTGTTTGGTTTTTTTTAAGATGGATCGTGCAGTCCTAGCGTGTTTACCTGTTTGTTTAGATGCGTTGTGGTGGTCAATATTGACTCGTTTGTAAACAGTGCGCCTTCACTCAGCACTCAGGCTGAATTCTTCTGGAACAGGTTTTACTCGTCTGCCAGGTGGTATGCAACGTAAGATAACCTCATAAGTCAGTATTAGAGAATCAGAGGCAACAACTGACTTCCCCGAATGGCTGACAAACCTATGTCTGCCAGTAAAAATGGATTTAATGTTTTTTTGTTGGATTCTAAAGACGTGACACGACGCGGTTCCAATGAAAATGAGACCTATGACCCAAATATGTGGTCCAGGTGAGACTACGGAGTGTTTAGGTTGGACTTAAGGTAGCGCATTATCCCGTCGTTTCGTAACTTGTAGCGTCATGAGTGATTTTTATTGCGCTTTATAGTTCACCAAGTATTTTAATCTGATAAAAAGTGACTTTACGCGCGTAGTGTTAGTGTACCATACATGCGTGTGTGCTTTCAGCGTCAGTGGTTGAAACATATCCAAAGACATTTTGATAATTGTATTTACTAGAACGTCTGTTAAGTGCAACATGGTCTATCGTTCCTGTGATGTTTTGTCTGTTTGTTTTAATCCAATGAGCATCGCTGGTCTGTCCTGTACTTCAGCGCTCCAGGTGTGACAGTAATGTTTGGAAAGACCAATATCGCATTAAAAGCTTGAAAGGGCTTTACAGGCCCACATTTCTCAAATGAAATAAAATAAAAACAAATATGACATTCCTGGTATTTACAGAACCCTGGCTCGAAAATGGACCCTGATGCTGTTTTTTGGCACATGCCTCCTATATTGTGCCAGGATGGCCATGCCAATCTGTGCTGTCTCAATGGCAGCCACTTTTAACTGGAGCAAGACTGAGTCTGGTCTGGTTCTGGGTGGATTCTTCTGGGGTTACTGTTGTACACAGATTTTGGGAGGATATATCAGTGACAAGTAAGTGACTTACTAAAGTATTTTCCTGTTTAGGATGATGAGATAATAATTATCCTGTCATTTTTGCTATGGCCTCAGTCTTGTTCCATACATTTCCCTTATTAGAGTGGGTGGAGAGCAAATCCTGTTCCTCTCAGCAGCTCTATGGTCTCTAATCACTGCTGCCACTCCTCTTCTGGCTCACCTGAGCAGTCACACCGTTGCAGTCATGACTTTAGCTAGATTCCTAATGGGACTGTTACAGGGTGAGTATTGTACCTGATTGAAAACGGAATCACCAGGGGTTCCATGCTGCCGGTGGGCAAACTGCTTCCAATGTGAAAGACCCTTAAGCAA
Organism: Brotula barbata; assembly: GCA_900303265.1. Classification (NCBI taxonomy): domain Eukaryota; kingdom Metazoa; phylum Chordata; class Actinopteri; order Ophidiiformes; family Ophidiidae; genus Brotula; species Brotula barbata. The sequence continues at coordinate 40,724 of OMNV01008764.1, forward strand.
GATTGTGAAAGTATAGAACCCATAGAATCCCACGCTCTCCCTTCAGGCCTCCCTTTAAAGCTATGACCCAAAACACACAAACATGCACTACCTGACTACTGTTGCAGTCCCGATCTTAGATTATTTACACCAACAAAGATTAAGATGCCAATGTTCATAGGAATGACATGAAGTTGTTTCAAATCCTATCTCTTATAGGCGTTTTCTTTCCTTCTTTGGCAAGCCTGTGCTCACAGCGTGTGGAGGAACAGGCCAGAGGATTTTTGATGAGCACCATGAATAGTGGTTGCTATCTAGGGTATGCACAAACAAACACACACACACATACACATTGATGGGCAGCAACTATCTCTGATGACAGCTTTTTGTTTCTTTCAGAACTTTGTTGATGGGTGGGGTGGGATCGGTGTTAATGGACTGGTACAGCTGGGAGGCTGTCTTCTACAGTACTGGTTTCCTGTCCAGCCTGTGGGCCCTCATTGTGTGGAAGTATTTTTTACCAGGTATGGTAAATGCTAGTCTACACAGCAATATACAAGTACAAAAATACATCCACGGCAACTCAACATAAAATTCGTACAATTTTGCGGGCTCATGTTTGGGTGGTTTCTAATGGAAATTGCATCGTTGATTAGTATGTACTGAACAGCTTTCATTTCAAAATAGACCTGGAAGTAACCAAAAGTAACTATGACTCATTTGAGTTTGTGTGTCAGCATTCTGCAGTCTGCAGTGTCATATCCAGTATGACGTGAGGTATATTCTGTGGTACAGGTGATGTTATCCACAAGAAGATGCTGTCGAGTAATTATTCTCTGTGGAGTCCAGCGAAGACACCCTGGCTGAGTTTTTTTAAGAGTCCATCCATCTGGTTAGATTCATGTCTCTCAACATTCACTTTACGCTAACTTAGTTGTGTGTCTGTGTCCTCTAACCGTGTCTCTGTCTGTCCCTCTGTCATATTTTCTCTTAGGGCCATGGTCTTTGCTCACATGTGCATAAGTAGCACTACCTACGTTTTACTGTCCTGGTTGCCAACATACTTTGAAGAGTTGTTTCCACAGGCCTTGGTATTTGTTTTTCTACTATGTTTTGTTAATTAGTATACATGAAGACATGCTGCATGTCTACTATTGTGTCCACTTTGACTATCAACGACTTTTCTTCAATTTCAAGTTAATTGTTTAACCATCATGTGTGAAAAGCAACAGCCTGATGGTGTCCACAACCTGTCATTGTGTGCAGAAGTGGGTGTACAACGTAATCCCATGGTTAGTTGCAGTCCCTGCGTCATTTTGTGGAGGATATATTTCACAATACCTCATTGCCCAAGGTAATATTCAAACGTTATGTTCCATTTATTTTGGTATCTGAGTAGATGCCAGTATTCAGCTATCTTTTTCTTTCCTTTTCTAGGCTCTAGTGTAATTTATGTACGAAAGTTAATGCAGGTAAGTGTGAAATGTTTGAGCATCGCCCTTTAATCCTTTTAAGTAGTAAAGAATGTAATAATTGCTATGTCTTGACCGAGTGCAGACATGGTTGCGCTGGAATTTATGCAACCACTCTCAAACATGTAATTACAAGCTTAGAGTCCCAGGAGTCTCAGGATGAGGAGGACTTCATGAACACACACATACCTACTATACATATATACTGTATATCTATATATATACAGTACTGTGCAAAAGTCTTAGGTCACCATTAACTTTGTTACAGTTTTATCACTGCTATCTATCTCTTTATTAGAATACAACCAGAAAATACAGGAAAAGTGTATGCAGTATTAAAAATCAGAAAAGAACAGCTTCTACAGACGAAAGTGTCTAAAGTATTTAGTGTGACCTCCCTTTATACTTGATCAATAGCAGGAACCAGGCTCTCTTCAACCTAAATGGAGTGGAACCCTAATTAATGTCATTGGTAACGCCTGTATTTGTCCTACTTTCATCACTATTTACTGTAAGAATGACTGCTGGGAAAAAGGTCCATTACACAAGGATTGATAGGGGTGGACCAAGACTTTTGCACAGTACTGTATATCTATCTATCTATCTATCTATCTATCTATCTATCTATCTATCTATCTATCTATCTGTCTGTCTGTCTGTCTGTCTGTCTGTCTGTCTGTCTGTCTGTCTATCTATCTATCTATCTATCTATCCATCTATCTATACACATGCCTTTTAGATAAAAGTTCAGCATTTTGTGTACTGCATTTTAATAAAACATTGGGAAACATTGCATTTGTTTACATTTGGTTTACAGTTTTTGTCTTTTATCTGAATGTCTCTTTGTTCCCCTCGCGTGTCTCTTGTCCTCTCCTCAGTTCTGTGCCATGGGTGTATCCAGTTTGTTTGTAATGCTCCTGACTCGACCTCTCACATTCTCCTCCTCTCTCACTTTTATTTCTGCTGCTGTGGGTATTGCCAGTTTCACAAGCAGGTGAGTTCATTACAAAAATGCACTGGGCTTAAAGCTTTCATAATCATTCATGTGTTTGGTCACTTTTGCCAGGATCTTCTGCCTCTCTTTCTCCTCTTTTTAAGTGAATATTTTACTCTAATTACATCCATTTGTTCCTTGTTAGGCACTGTCGATTTTTTAGTAAAATTGTTTTTTCTTCTTCTTTAAATTGATGTTAAGTATGAAATTCACTGTTTCAGTGGCGTATCTGTAAACGTACAAGATCTCAGCCCATCGTGCGCTGGCGCCCTCTACGGTGAGTCAGCCTACAGCGCACTTTCAACACATTGTGCCTCATCTTTTCATCATTTAGTCATTTGACTGGCAGACATTTAATCACTACACCTTTTCTGATACAGGTTTTATGAATATGTTTGCTGCTTTTATGGGTATGTATCAGATGTGTAATTTTGTGTAAATATGAGTAAAACGTTACCCTTAATCGATCAGCTGTGTGTTCTTTGTTAATGCTGTTGTTTGTGTATTACACAGGGCTGGTGTTGGTCTCTTTGTCAGGCTACCTCATTCAAGTAACCTCGTCTTGGACCATAGTATTTGTTATCATCGTCGTTGTGAATATTACAGGCCTTATTGTCTTCCTTATCTTTGGGGACACTCATCGTGTTGACCTGTAAGATTACAGACCAGTCACTGTCATTAAAACCAAACTCCTTGTGCTGTATGCACAGGTCTATCTAGTTTACAAAATAGATTCATTAGGGTTAATTACAAGATGCCTAATGAATGAAATATTTATTTGAACATGTTTATTTGAATGATTTGCTTTCTTTGTTATGGTTTTATGATTGAAATGTCTATCAATTCACATCGAAGCACAGGAAACCAAACTATGCACAGTAATGCTGGTTTTGTTTTTAGTAAAATAATGTGGATGTGTCTCTGGGTGTGTTTATTTTGCTGTATGTGCAAGTGTACAATGTTCATAATGTGTGCAAATGTCTGTTGCACACAATGTAGAGATGTAAGGAACTTTTTTTTAACCAATACAATACGTGTAATTTATTGTTCACATTTGCATATGTGATTTAAACATACTGGGGCAAATTGTGACAGTATTTATTTGCACTTTTGTAAAATATTTGAGTTTGTGGCTTGTTTGTATGATTTTGTTGGTTGTTTGGCTATTTTTTGTGAGATACCACTGCACGGTTGCGATCGAGTTAGATAGGATTAAATTCTGTGAATAACAGTGTCATATTATTGTACAGTCTTTAATTTCACATTTACTGTAATGTTGATATGTGTCTGAAAAGAGAGTTTTATTAAATGAGATGTAATAAATAAATAAATAAAAGTCTGATAAAGGTGACATTTCCATCCCACAGGCCCGTATTAGGTTATCGAAGAAACTGAAACATGTTATAATCCGAATAGGTCAATCCGCGTGACACAAAATGAATGTCCCTGGATTGTTATTAGTGAATTATTTTTAATAGCTTCTTATGCAGTTGATCACCAGTAACAAAATCAAACAGATATAACACATACATGGTTTTAATGAAATATTCCGATGTCATCTTTATTCATTAGGATAGATTCTATTAGCAACATGAAACTCACGTGTTGATGCATGCTGGGTAAATCTGTATACGGTATCAACACTTCTACTTAAGAGAATTTTAAGGGAAACTATCCAATCTTAAAAAAGTAATGATTTCAGTTTTTCTTCAAAATCATAACTAGAAATTATTAAATTTTCATGCATTTTCTACTTGAAATACTAAAATTTGTTAATGATAAGGTGCAAAAGCCTATTAAATCTATCCTATGTTTTTTTGTTGTTTTTTAAGGTCTGCTTTAGTCTGCTTTCAGGCATCAGTGTCAGGGACTCATTTACCATTTAAGGGCTTAAGCGAGAGAATACTTTAGTTAATGTGAGTGAATGTGTTATATTAATAATTTTACATAGGCGAACATTAAATTGTTGTTGTTTTTTTTAGTTGATCATCTCTTCTTTGAATATAACAAACAAAAATAACTCGATATTCATCTTTTGTTTTCATTCAAAGAGCTGAGGTTCTGCCGAGCTCCAATACGTTCAAATGTGGTTTTTGACGCGGCTCCGGTTTCAGCACCACGGTCAGCGCCTCATTTAGCCCACGGTGCTTTTCCACGCAGAGCGATGGAAACACAACACATCCGATATGATCAGAGCCGGCTAGACGCGTTTAATGGGGGCAGCAGCAGTCAGCATTATGGATCCACGTCATGACGTTATTGCATTAGCCTATGAGGACCGTGCTGTGAATGCCATTCAGACGCAGAGGGGTAGGCTACGGCCAGGGAGAAACCTGAAACATCCAGGCAAGCCATCGGTGAGGGGCTAATGGCGATGGAAGCAGAAATAAAGTGCGTAACCGTGCGTAAATGTGGAGGTCCGCTTTGCCTGGACTTTTGTCTCTTTGTCTTTCCTGGCACAAAGCCTGAGCGGACACCATGAGGGGCCGGGCCCTGCCTGAATGCCGATACCAGCACAGGGAGCGCTGCCGTCGGCCTGCCTGCGGTACCTTGGCGGATCGGTGCGTTCAGACCAAAACGAATGTGGTTTAGATGAAATGTTACAGCTGAACGCCTGAGGATGAGCACAAGACGAGCCGTGGGATGAAGCAGATGAAGACAACGGAGCAGGACGGGACATTTAATCGCGCTTTGAAGTCGCACAGGAGGAGCTTCAGTTATGCGCCAAGGAAAGCGCATTGTCTGATGCGGCGGAGTTTCCTCATCTGCGTCTTTAAAATGTGCGCTTTCGTTTTGTCTGTATTCAATTTATTTACGTAAAAAAAACAAACAAAAAAAATATCTTTGCTGCCTCTCATGATGGGCCGAGGCGCATATAAAGTCCAACTTCCCCCCGGTAAGGATTAGGATTACCGCTCCTCGTGTTCACGGCGGACCTTGATTTATCAGCCATACAATTAAGGCACGCGGTGAATGCCAAGAGAGGAATCACATTCCCCACGTCCTTCATCATCCAAGAGAATGGAGTGATTTTTAAAAAGTCATAGGGAGACGAGCAGTGTAAACCTGTCCCGTTTACGGGAACACAGGTTAGCTGCCTGCTGTTTGATCCAAGATGTAGATTATTGGTGATGCTGTTACAGATCTGGTATTGTCACACTACATACACAGTAGTCTGGGGTGTTTGATGATGTTTTTCCCCATGTTTGCATATCAGTGACCTGTTCATCAGTACGCTGCTATATTTCCAAACAGGAGGTCCTCTGTAGATTTTTGGTGATGTCAGGGTTCTCATAATCAGACCAGTGATTCTCCAAAATCATAGATAACCACCATGCATGCGTTTATAGGCAAGTAAAAGAAATTCCATAGATTCCCACCAGGTGGCACTGCATACGCCACCTATAGTGATCTTTTCAGAGTTAGAGAACCAGTGGGCAAGGAAAGACTGCTTGAGAAAATATAGATATAGAAAAAGTATAGTAAATAACAGCATGAGTCAAACTGTCTGTAAAGGTTTGAGGGAAATGTTTCTTCAAAATGTTTTATCTGTAATGTGACAAAGACTATTTCACAAAATCAAAGATCCTGCATATGAATTTTTCATACCACTTTGCGCACAACATAATAAAAGAACCCCAGAAACAACAGATAAGTATACCTTTAATAATGAACATGACCAAAATCTAAGATTGTGATAGTGACCTCTGATACAATGGATATTTAATTCAGGGGTGACTTAAAACTTTTTTTTTTTTGCATAAACTTTATATATTCCAATACCGTTATATAACTCTTGATTGCTCCACAGTCACACTCCCTCTCTTTGCTTTCACACTTGCACTTGCACGCGGGCACACACACACACACACACGCGCACACAAAAAGCAATTTAAAAAAGTCACATACATATACCATATAGACTAGTCTCTGGGTTTTCATACACTTGACAATAAATCAGTTTAAGTATAATGCTACAGTTAAACATTTGAGGCGATCTCAGTTAGCGATGGCAATACATTAAAGCTTACATTTTCTGAGGATGATGTGGGCGGGTTATAGCAATGAAAATACCGACATTTTAATCATGTTAACAAAGAACAAGTAACCAAAAAGAGACTAATGGGCCTGGCTTGATTTTAAAAGCAGTACATGCTACATTAAACCCCAGAATCAGAAACAGAGACCCCTGTTAGTAAAGAGGGAAATAAAAACTACTGTATGATTAGAACCAACAGGGATTAGATATGAAGCAAAGTTTGTGTTGATAAGATCATGAACTCATACAGTATAATTGCATCTCCATCCTCTGAAAAAGAAAGAGAGGGACCACCTTTAAGAGCATCTTGGTCTCTAGACATCTTTTCCCTGAATCTGAATGCTGAAAAATGTGAGGTACTGAAAAGAAAAAAAAAATCATTTAGATGACCACAGAAAAGAAAATATATGGCTCCCCTCTGGAGAGAAAGAACACCGCAGAGCTCTCCATCACAATGTTATGTTCAGTGGAAAGCCAGGTGATAAATTAATCAAGATATTTTTCTGACATTTATGCTTTCTAATATCACAACCTTGCACAATTAATTCTATGCATACAGGAACTTTCAGTGTACACATTCTTCCACCAAGATAAGACACTCCTTACAGGAAAACAAACAGCGTTGCAGAATTTCTTTTTTCTTCAGATGATGTAAAATACAACTGGCCACACACAGATAGCAGACATTTGTCAATAAAGTGTTGTTCACTCTTAAGATTAACCAATACAAGCACTTAACGTTTCTCCAACACACACACCACACGGTGAACAGTCACTGAATATCAGCAGCATGTTGTCGAGAGATTTTCAAAACAGACGTGCAGATATTTGTTACTTTTAATTAGATAAGAATGCAAGTTTTGGGGTAGCAATAGAGATTTATAAGGCTAAAAAATACAAAAAAAAAAACAAAAAAATATATTATCGAAGCAATTTGACTGGTGGAACTGGCTATTTCCCTGCACGCACCTTAAAGTCTGGGAACCAGGAGCAAGGTGGCTCGAAGTTTGACATGAGTCAAAGTCACCAAACTTAAATAGAAAATAATATTAGTTATCGATTTCTTTATGTCCATTTGCTTTCTCTTTAAATCTTCATTTCATTATGTCCATCCAAGCACAACTGTTGGTCAAACGTTCAGATCTTCTACTGTTTACTTCTAGTCTGACGATCCTGAGTACAGGGAAAACAAAATCAGGACAGGTTAGACAGAATGTTGTGATTTGCCACGTGAGCGATGACAGTCTGAGGAGAGGGAAGAGTCTTTACCTGTTCAATTCGGGACCGGTTTTGTATCAAGGCAGGCTCGTAGCTCTGTTAGCAAAATACAGAAAACCATACAGAAATGTCACACAACAGATTCAAATTACTCCCAATCCCACAAAGTCCAAACATTCCCCACAGAAACCTACAGTCATTCACCTATAAGAGCAAAGCATTAAAACATAAAAGGGAACATCTAATGACAAAAATCCCTTTTTTGGGGGTGTCACAATATTTGACAATCATTAAAGATACTAATTATTTGGATTATAAACCTGATCATCATTATTTGTATGTATATGTATCTACTCTGAGTGGGTGTCTATCTGTCTGTTTCTTACTGTAAGAGAGAAAAGAGAAACAAAAATTGCAAATACCCAATTAACTCATATAATTTAAATAGTAATTTGGCCTATTTGATACAAATTAGTTAAAATGAACCATGAGAGTTGGTGTGAGATACAAATTCCAATAATTTGATAAAAATAGTATTATTTACTATACTGTTTTAAATTTTTCATTGTCTGATGCAATCAAACAAATCTGTGTGTTCTAGTTTAACACTTCTGCATCGAGGTTGTGCTGTTATGAAATGTAAGCTTTTTTTGCAGTGTCAACACACATTCATACTTTTTTAGCAATCGATGATTCTTTTTTTTGTTTAACGAGAAGTCAATTATAATGGACAAATTGTGAAAGCTCTAACTTAATTATATTAATAAACGTTTGGATTCTAAGTGTTCCATGTGTCTTTTTTTTTTTTTTTTACCTTTTTCACCACCTCCTCCTCCTCCTGCTTCTTTTCGTAGTGGGAAAAGTCATCAAAGATGGAGGTGGTGTGTTTGTATTGGGCAATGATCTTGAGCACCTGCTTTGCCTTTTCCAGAGGGACCTCTTGAGTGTCGCGCGAGTTGGTCACGGGCTTGTTGTCGTTGTTCTCCAGGCGGATGTGGCGCAGCTGGCTATTGGGCACGTCCTTGACAAACAACCAGTTCACATCAAACTTGCCCTTCCACTTGTCCTGTGCCCAAACGCCAGCGCTGGTGCCATAGTCCACAGGTGAACGCATCTCCGCCACGCCGCAGAAATGGCCACTGCCATTAACACTGAACAGCAAGTAGACGGGACCTTTAGCGTTCATGGCTCTGTAGGCCGAGTCCAGGCGCTTGTTGCCATGCTCCGTGCTGCACCAGATGGAGTACTTGATGGAGCGGTGAATGTCGTCCTCGGAGTAGCTCTTAATTATGAAGACTCGGCCGTTCTTCAGGTTCCAGTCAAATTCCTTGGGGTTGTAGCTGTGGGCTGCTCGGAGCTTCTCCAGCACAGGGTGGGATTCTGATCCCAGCTCTGTCCCTGGAGGCACACCCCCACCCCCTCCACATCCATTACCAACACCGCTGCCATTAGAGGAGCCACTGCTGTCCAGGCTTCCACCACCGTAGCCTGAGTTGCGGTTGCGTGGCGCTATCCAGCGAGTCTGAGGCAGTGGAACCGAGTTGTGGTTCTGGTATGGCTGCGGAGGAGGGGGACCCTGCATGGTCATCTGTTGCACGAGAGACTGGGCAGACTGGATGGACTGTTGAAGGGGGGGCAGGAGATTGGGAGCATGGGAGTGAAGTTGCTGTTGCTGATGCTGTTGGTGTTGGTGTTGGTGGTGTTGGTGGTGGTGTTGGTGGTGGTGGTGCGGTGGCAATGGAGGGGCCACCTTAGTTGGAATCCCCTTGTTGTCCCACGTATCAATGTCCATGTTGTGTTTGAGCGGTGGTGGGGGCAGGACCCCCCCAACTAGGGGCATCCCAGGTTTGGCTTTGTTCTTTTGCTGCTGCATTTTGGCAGGTTTACTAGCAATAGCAGCCCATGATGTAGGTTTGGGTGGGGGCATTCCAACTGGTGTGGCACCGTTGCCCGTGGCAACAGCTGCAGCTACACTGCCACTGCCACCAATCAGAGAGCCTGCGCTCTTCACACCTGAGCCGCTTCCTGTCACATCCCCACCTATTTTCAGGCCCAACATGCCCTGGTCAAGGCTGTTCATACCTGGAGCCTTGCTTAGGGTGTCACTATGGAAACCTGTCTGGCCATCAGGGACTAGAGTGCCCCCTAGAGAACTGGGTGGGTAGCTGTAGCTTCCCCCATAGGCTGAACTCTGAGTCTGCTGGCCCTGAGAACCACTGGTTCCCCAGGCTGAGAAGGCCGGATTCTCGGGGAAGAAGTTAAACCTGTGGGGATAGATGCTGCTGCTGAGCCCACCCGGTTGCCCAAATACTGTGTCGTGCATGAAGTGATGGTCTCCGTTGCTGAGGGGGGCATAGGGTGTAAGGTACGGAATTGGTGGGTCGCCTCCCGTAGACCAAGGAGCCTCACTGAGAGGGTAGGGAAATCCAATTGAGGGGGCATAGTAGCTGGACAAGTACGGGTCTGTCATGGATTGATAGCTGTTATTCTACAAAGAGAAACAGAAAAAACACTGTTCACTTATTACAGCAACAAGGTGGGATGCCCCGGATACTCCAGAAATTTTACAAAAAGACAAGATTTCCAGGTCATTAATGGTTGACCTAGGTAAGTTGCAGCATTCTGGAGATATTTGTAGTTCACTTACCAGGTCTGTAGGTCTTTGAATGAACCCCATTGCAACCATGTGCTATTACTTCAACAACACAAAGATAACTTATGCGCAACATTATAAAAGCTCATGATATGTTGTGGATTCCCAAATGCAACAGTGTTATGCTACAATGATGGCAACGCCGGTTAAAATAAACTCTTTGTGTTGATTTGGGTGCCAATCAAATTCAAATCAAATCAAACAAATTCTCTCAGCTACTTCACACCTCTGATTATTGAGAAATTTCGGGGTTAACACTTAATTTTCATGAAAAACACTTTCTCAGCGTTTAACTAAACTCAGAACATTTTTAGCACAGGGTTCCAAAGGTCTAAGAGAATGCTACATATCACCAGATTGCTCCAACTTACAAAACAAAACAAATTTCAGCAAACAAGTTTGCACACAAATGACCTGAAAATCATAAACGCAAAACAGAGTTGTTTCCCACCTGATTGGACTGGCCGGTAAGATAGGGTTCGAAGTCACTGTCATGCACTGTATCCTTCTGGTGTAACGAACCATTCTGCACAGAAACTGGAAAGGCTGTAATGAAATCAGAATTTACACCACTCAAAATAAGTTGACTAACACAAGATCCATCACGGACACAAATATATCTGCCTGAAATTTAGGATAAACACTGTCTTACTCTGTCAGTTCATACATTTACATGCACGGGATTCTCTTCTGTCCTTTCTTGTATATATACGACACGTTGCAGATAAATAGACAATAAAAGAGATAGATAAATACGGCCTTAAGAACGGTGCTGACATTCTAATGTGAGTAGCGTGTCTGTTTCCTCTCAAAATGATTCATGTACCATTGTAGTATAGACATGTCTGTCAAACAAACATAATATGTAGTGACACACAGACACACTTTATGCCCTTTGAAAAGCTGAGAGAGTTGAACTGTACATTTTTGAAGTTATATTTGGTATATACGTATTGCATATATGTAAATGGTACACACATTCCCATAAACAGTGTTTAAAGGAGTGGTGTAAGCATTGGCGCTTACCTTTGCCAGCATCTTGTCCTTTTGATGTCTTTTTGATGATATTGAATGGATGAATGCATGTCAGAAGAGGGACAAAAGAAAGAAAAAGAGATGGTTATGTGGGACTTGCATCAAGTATACCTTCTGGGTTTTTTTTGCTGAAAACTGGATTGTCTGCGTGAGATTTTATTCAAAGTTGTAAGTTAGGACAGTATGTCAAATTAAAATTAAAACAAGACATATTTGTGATGTTTTAGTTTGATTGTTTTTTTCACAATAAACCACCCATTTCGATTTTGATTCTTGAAACACATTTCAAAAAAAGTTGGGACAGACAAGCATTTACCACTTTGTAACTTTGCCATTCTTTTTCAGAGCATTTAAAAGATGTTTAGGGACTAAAGACACCGAGTAATGATGCCTTTCAGGTGTCATTTTGTCCCATTCTTCATTGCTGCATTTTGCGTTTTCAAAATGGGCCACACATTCTCTGTTGGGGACAGGTCGGGACTGCAGGCAGGCCAGTCCATCACCTGCACCCGCTACCTCTGCAGCCATGCCTTTGTAATGTGTGCACAAAGTGTTTTTGCGTTATCTTATTGAAATATACATGGGCATCTCTGGAAAATATGTCTTCTTGAAGGCAGGAGATGTTGCTCGTCATTTACTTTTTGGCATTAACTGTGCCATCACAGAGGTGTAAGTTATCTTTGCCTAGGGCCCTGACACAATCCCATACAATGACAGACTGTGGCTTTTGGACTTGTTGCTGCTAACAGTCTGGGTGGTCCTTTTTGTCTTTGGTCCAGAGCACATGGCGTCCATTTTTCATGAAAAAAAAAAGAAAAAGATGTGAAATATTGATTCATCTGACCATAATACACGTCTCTTCTGAGTGATGGTCCATCCCAGATGTCTAAGAGCCCAGAGAAGTTGACAGGCCATCTAGCTATGGTTAACATAGGGCTTCCTTTTGGCAGCGTAAAGTTTTAACAGGCCTTTGTGGACATCACTACATATTGTGGTGCTTGACAAAGGTTTGCCAAAGTAATCCTGAGCCCATGTGGTTCTATCGCTCATAGATGAAGGATGATTCTTGATGCAGTGCCATCTGACAGATCAGAGTACAGTTACTCAGCTTAGGCATAAATATCTAACCACTTCCCATATTTGTTTGTTATAGTCACAATTACACTCACCTGTTGACGTCACATGTATCAAAGCACATTGTTATTAACAATTTTACCTCATTACTGGCCCAAAATTGTCCCCTTCCCAACTTTTTTTGGAATGTGTTGCAGGCCTGAATGGCAAGAATAGATCTATATTTACAAATGAAATGAAGTTGACCAGACAAAATATGAAATATCTTGTGCTCCTACAGTCTCCAATGAAATACAAGTCAAAGTAAATTTAGAAATCACTTGTATCTTTTTTTGAGTGGTTTTTTCATACCTTTCCAACCTGTTCTGAGTTGGGTTCATAACCCAACACAGATAATATTATATAATTTGGGTTATATAAACCTGCTCCTTATTTTGAAGTGTGGAACAGCAACACAGCCAAGAGTAACAGAAAGCACGGCCCTATTTTAAATGTTTACATTTAGGGAAATACAGTGTGGACATTAAAATTGTGGCTGTATAGGACAGGCGGCACACAGTCCCAACTTGCATCAGTTAAACTAAACCTATGGAGGCAGTGGTCAGGGAAGAACTCGTCTTTTACTTTAGGAAAATACTTAGTGTCACAATGGAAAAATATTTCAATGCAAATCTAACATTCAAATATTCATTTCTCACAATTAAAGTCCTAGCAGGTGAACCAGTAAAATAAAGGGTATTCAAAAATCTCATAAATAAGTGAGCTTCATGCTGCAATGAAGAGCAGTTTCATTTCACTGCTGGGCAAAAAACATTAATCTCCATTTCTGGTTTTAGATGAGGAGAAAAGCAAAGACAGTAATAAAAAAAAGAAGAGGCCAGCTAGAGGGACGCCATAAAGGCCAGAGATGTCATTTCAGATTTTACAATCTCCTATTACATTAATTGAACTACTTGACAGATCAATCATATGATCTGACAGAGGTTTAACAGCTGTTTCAATAATCCATCCACTGTTTCAGGCTATTGAGTTGGTTTACAGTAAAGTTTTACATAAAATGCCCAATGTTACTGAATGTGTGCTTCTTCTTTATGGGGACATGCTGCTTGTCTACATTCATTGAGGGACATTGGTCTGACTAAAAAGTAACATGAAGATGTCACCTTGGGCTAATTGTCTCTGGGAATCCAAATTCCATCACCACAATTGTCAGTTAATTATATTCAATAAATGGATATTAATATTTTAATTCCTAATTCATATCAATAAATATAGAGGGGTTAAATTGTTTTTGCTATAACATTAGCAGATTTGTTGTCTTAAAGAAAGTGTAGTGGGTCTCCATAAATGGTCGTCCACAGCAGTAGCTACATTTCCACTCCAGCCTGTGTTTATGTTGTGTTCTGTCTGCTAGTTTAGTTAAGCCTCTACGGTGTTCACCGCCTGCAGTGGATGTTCCTGTGTGTAAACAGGCTAAATAAATGATATCCTGACCCCTATTCTGTTTTTTTTTGTATTCACGGAACCGGTGTCTCCTGTGGTAAGTGGACACACGTGAACCGAACCGACGGTGTGTGTAATGCCAGTGTCTGCCAGTCCAATGCCCGATGGAAGTTGATCCAGGCCTCGGCTGGCAGCAGAGCAGCTAAGCAAGCTAGCTCACTGAGAGTGGCCGCAACGCAGCGTCTTCGGTGCGGGGTGCACACGGCGCACGGCTCCCCTCCCCGTGGAAATCCAACTCTGTGCTTACCTGAGGGTCAATACTCGTGGCAGACATCATTCATCAACCAGCTGCTGGCAGACTGAAGCCCTGACAAGACAAGGAGAAGAGTGCGCTGCAGAAAGTCCGTCTGCTGGGGAATGTGCTCCTGCTCCTGCTCCTGCTCCTGCTCCTGCTCCTGTTCCTGCTCCTGCTCCTGCTCCGCGGGGCTCTGCTAACAGTTAGCAGCAGCAGATAGCCGGCGCTGTCAGGTCCGCGTCTCTGATCGGTATCCGCTCAGCATTAATGATCCACGGCGGCGTCAATCTCCTCAGCGCCTCCGCGTTAACTTCACACAACCAGCCTGCTGTGGCCCTGCTTCTTCACTGGCCCCAAAGGCAGCTTCATCCGGGGTCTGCAAGGCGGAAATGACGTTGGAAAAGTAACTGCGTCCACAACTACCTAGCAGCATGAACGGCTAAAGCTGAGCTAAATGATATTTTCGCATCGCTATGACGTCTATATAGTTGTCATTACTTCTTTCTATGCTGTGTACTCAATTGTTAAAATTAATTTTAATGGTTAACTAATACGAAAGTGCCCATTTGTCTTAGAGTATTCAAGTACCAATTCATCACCGGCGTTTAAGGAGTTAAACTCCAGCTTTGCAGCTTTCTTATATCATTATTATCATCGTCATCATCATCATCATCATCATCATCATCTTATTATTATTATTATTATTATTATTATTATTATTATTATTATATGAGTAGCAAGAATGGTATGTTGCACTCTACCCCAGATTTTTTTTATCTTAAATTGTGTTTACTTGGTTTATGTTTGTTTTTAAACACTAACTAAACAGAATGGAACATGAGTACATTCTGTGTTTGTTCAGAAAAGAGTAAACAAAGGACGAGTTCCATACAATATCCACACATACAAATACAGCCTTAATTTTGTTTGGTGTCAACTTTCATTTATTTGAAAGAAATATGTTTCTATTCTATTAAAGGTTCAGTGAACAAAAAATGTTTGCAACACTAAGAAAGGACTGTGGTACCTGGTGTACTTCATTGTATTACATCATAGACTCGACAACTTTCCAAACCCGTGTGACAGACACTAATAATTTAAACATTTTACAAAACATCAGAAAAAACAACTCCATAATCCACATGTATTTTCATAGCACACTCTTATTTTAGATAGCTGCATGCTCATTATCTGGCACACACCCATCAACACACACCCAAACACACATAGACTGGGATTAGATCTGGGGCTTGTGGTAGACACATCTTTAGGAGGCCTATACGTTTAATACATGTTTGGATGCACCTCTTTGGATATATGTATACGTATAGAATCCATGCACCATTCAGCTTGTGAGAAGTTTGTTACTACCTGCTGACAAAGTCAGACAAAATATCTCCATAACAACTGATCATAAACTTCACAGTGACTTCATCTTCCTCCTCTATCCTGTTTCTTCTTTACAGCTGTCTTCAGTCAGTCCATGTTTGTGGGTAATCACGTGTAATCTAAAAAAAGACATAGGATCAATTACAAATATTCAATGACCAAGATGGATAAGCCAACGCAAATAGTCCAAGGTTAAACAGGCCAGGGAAGGTCAATCATGCTGTTGTACCTACCCATCAAGACTTGATATTAGAAGAGCAACTGAGATGGAGGTTTTGATGGATGATGAAATTCACCCATAAAATTAACTAAAATTGGGAGGAAAATAAAAGATTAAATGTAAAAAACACTTGTGCAAAATAATATATGAAACTAAAATTAACTGGGGAGACTACATGTGTAGAAATGTATTAACTATCCTACTTCAAGGGGATACAGATGGCACAGTATTCAAAAATTCTCATGTCATGGTGACCATGAAAATATGATAATTTTTCTTCTTCTTAATGCGTTGAGCAAATGATAGTAAAATAGATCGAAAGACATGTAAGGTAACCTATATCAAGCCAGAGTGATCATATCTGTGTTTTGTATATATATCCTATAAGAACCATACTTACAGCTCTCGACTTCATTGGAAGAAGTGCTAACCACATAGCAGGCATAAATGAATCCCAACAGCTGTGGAAATTGAAAGAAATTGTTTCAAAGTGCATCATGGTAGCATCATTTAAATTAGTCTGTTCCTTGTTTTTCATGATCATTTTTAAACAACCAAAATTGTATTCAAAGTGAATGCAATTAATTTGTGTCCAGGATTGTTAAACCTAGAGATATGAGTGCACAGACGTGAAATTGTGAGGCAGTTAGAAAAATAATGATAAAAAATACAATATAACATGTGATTCATAACATAACTGCTTGGGACTGATTTTTCGATCTGTTCCAAAGGTGTTCTTCACCCTAAAACCAAAACAGTGACCCCTAGTCATCAGATTGTGGTTGCATCTTCGATGTGAAAAAACACAGTACGACAGCATGAAGTAATGGATTATCAATTGTTGCAGTTGTGAATATATATTTGTCGTTTTCTAAGGACACACACCAGTATCCATGATCATGAGGATATGTTACCATAATCATTTGTTTATAACATTACTAAAAAAATGAATAAACAACGTGCATGTTTTGCCTTGGAGAAATAGTGTGTAAATTCCTGTACTGGGGCAAAACAGATTTGCATAAAAAGATTTGTAATATCATATCACAATAATCAGTATACAGTATGTTATAAAAACATCATAACAAAGACAATACAGTCCTGGCCCTTACGTAGTTCAACCACAAACTCTCCTCCGCCATTTTAATTTCTAATCACTTGTTGCTATGCAATAATTCTCATTGCTTGTGCAGATTCATTGAGATTATAATATTAAATATTAGATGGTAAATAAACCCAAGACAGGTTTTCAAAAGTGCCATGGAGTAATGCTTTTGAAATTGCGTATATCATATGAATAACAGTGTACTCACTGATACGAGAAGCTGTATGATGCAGTGCAAGACTTCAATGTATTGATATTCCAGCCAGCAACTCTGCACAGTGGTCAGCTCTGGGTTCTCCTGGTTTTGCCACCCAGCAGTGGGAAGGCCTTTGGTCTTACAGCCCGGCCCATTGTCCTTCCACCAGGAGCGATGTGACGATATGCCCAGGGTGAGGAGATCACCGTTGTGCTTCACAACACAAGCACAGATGTCAAGGCAAACTTTTAGCTTTAACAGTTGTATACAATGTAGAATAAAGAGAGAGACTAGAGACAGATCTGGTAAAGGTCAGGGCGTAGGATGAGCATTTACCATTCGTGGCAACACCTATATCTATATAATCAATAAAACTATCAACTGTTGAACTGATTGTCATTTGCCCATCTAGTGATAAGACTTCAATCTGTTTAAAAAGTTGGAAATTCATATTGATAATAACTTCTAAAAAGCAATCAGTATTCTGCATTACATTAATGCTTTACATTAAACTGAAACCAGCAAACTTATTCTCATTTGATAAAATATATTAAAATCAACTGTTTCAATTGATATTCTGACTTGTGGCTTAGAAACATTCGACAACATATTAGCACACTGTATGTTTCATCTGGAACTGCCAAAACAAGTACCATGGTGTTACCAAAATTAGTACCATAATAAGTTAATATTACTGGTATTACTATTGGCTCTCACCAATATAAAGAACATGCATTAATCCATCCCTCATCTATACCCCTTACCAACATGAAAATAATGATAAAGACAGTTAAAACGAATGATCTGCCAATGTCATTGGAGACATTATCTGTTAATAACTGTACCAACACAAGGGTGACTATTTTCTTCACAAAGAGCAGAAAAATAAAGAAAGGTAACTTTGTTTTTTTAAGGTGGATACTAAAAGGGCACTCTGAGATGGGAGGAGGTGAACATAGTGTTTAGGAGCTGTTAGCTGTAAGGGTCTCTAATTATCTGACAGGTACAGTACGTGTCCATTAGACTTACCTTTGAAATCCCTCCTAAGTCCAAGTAGACACAGACGACAAAAACATTCCAGCCAACCCACAACAAAATCCACAGCAAATACTGAGGAACCAAGAAAAAAAAATCAGCACTACAATGACGCACGTCAGAATGAGAAACATTTCTTACTCTGTCACAAAGTCTTGCAAATGTTGAAACAAACCAGAGCGTTTCCTCACCAAAACAACATAGCGCAACCGGTACTGGATGGCACCAAACAGCCCAAGAATAACCACGATGATGTGAAAGAAGTTCATCATGATCGGTGCCCACTGGTAACCGAGGAAGTCAAAGACCTGCCTCTCCAGTGCAGTGACCTGGAGGATCAACAGGAGGGGAAAGAGAGGAGGATCTGAATAATGAATGTTATACTACTACTATGTACTACCATCTATATTTACCTATGCACTGTCAAAACAACTGGAGCATGGAGGACACAACATACTGTGAAAATGACAGAGTGGGGCTATGGTGTTGTGAGTGCCTGGAGGTCCCTCAGAATGGGGGCAGGGTGGGAAACAGATCTGGAGGACAAAGTGGATGCAGCCCTTCATTGTAGTGGTTGAAGTGGTGGGCGGTCAAAGCACCACAAACTATAGAAACCTAATCATAAATAGAGTTTGATAAAAAAAAAACTATAGTTTGTTATCTCATTTAATCATTTACTCTACTTCCTTGACTAAAAGTATTTTTTGAGTGTTTTGCCCTTGATTTTGCGGTCTGAATTAACAGTCACTGAGTGGATGGTGGTGATCAGACAGAATATCACGGAAAATGGTTTTGCTTTCAAATCGTCTAATAATTAATTTTTGGTTTGCAGTCTGAATTTTTCACAGGAACCTATATTTTCACTCAAGTTTCGAGTTATAACAAGAAATTAGAAATGAAAATTTAACAACAAAGGAACTTTCTTTCACCTTTAACGACAACTGGTTTTAGGTGTATGACTGGTTTCAATCTGTTCCATCTGCATGCATATTCGTTTCAAACCAAGGAACAGAAAGTAGCAGTGTAAGATGTGTATGTGCGTTTATGTCGAAGCATCAT
>OMNV01008767.1:0-16348 GCA_900303265.1 Brotula barbata
TTACACATTACACTGTTACATCCTTTTTCCCCTTTTCTGCAGTCATATGGCACTGCAATTTTGTAAGTTTAATCTTTTAATCTAACATTGCTGCAGTGAGGAAAGCATTTCTCCTCAGAGATTAATAAAGCACCATCTATACATCTATCAGTAAATTCTGCAGGAAACAACCAGTTAAGCTCAAAACCGAAAACCAATTAACCACATACGAAAAGAGCCACACGGCCTGCAGAACACCGGCACCAGACCGACTCTGCATTTTCTCTTTGCTGCTGATAATGATGTTTTCAAAGCACAACACACACTGTAGAGATCAATACATAATTACACTGACAATTAGTATCATTAGAGAGTTGCTCGAGATGGAGATTTGTTGAGCTAAGCACTCAACGGAGGGATTGAAAGGACAAATAGACGGAAAGAAGGATGGAAAGAAAGAGAGACAGAAAGAGAGACAGACAGAGTAATAGAAAGAAAGAAAGACATTCTCTTCCTCCAATAGCACTGCAATGAGTTTCTTCCTTGGTTGGCTCACACACCAATGTGATGTCAATCAAAAGCCTGCATAAAATGAACACATTCCTCACTTCAAATCCAATCATCTTATATTGGCTAAAACATGACCTATTAGTACCAATAACATTAAAGACAACCAGTCCAATCAGTGTCTCCTGGCTCAACTCATTTAGTCTGCCAATTAACTCTGCTCGTCAACTCTCGCTCAATTAATCAGGTCTAATTACTTAAATGCATTTGCGAGCACATGTTTTTTGATAAGGTCTGCGGAAAAGGCCCGTGTCGTACAAGGACTACCAGTGAGTGATGTTCATTTGATAAAATCCATTATGGCGGCTGTAACGTGGTTAGGAGTCGGCCTTGGAGGAAATTCCACCACAGCATATGAAAATGGCTTGGTTTACATGGACTTAAAATGGTGAAATTAAGGGCACTGTGAGAGATGAAAAAATGTCCAAAAACAGGATAAACCTGGCACTCATCCTTCTAAACCTAAAACACCATTTATCTTGTAACTCTGCTCACATGAGATATGGATTATAGAAATAACCCCAACCTGAGAGTGATAACAGCATCTTACAAATAAACAGAAGGTGTTTCGCTGAGTGGGGGGAATGTTACAGAGCAAACAGCATTCTTATCAGCCTTATGTAAAGTGATGGGCTGCTTCATTTGCATCTTGCTATACTATTGTAATCAGTCTCCAAAGTGCTGCCAGCTACGGGCCACTATTAATTCTGATAACCCTGCTGCTTTCTACCAAGGCCATATACACGCAGTACGAGCATACACACGCTCATATTCGCACTAAGCAAGTGAACAGAAAGAGATTCCGACATTTATTTCTTTTTAACTTTATCATTAAATTGTAAAAAATGAATAATTATTTTGGGAAAAATCAAACAAAAAAAATAAATAATAATAATGAATAATAAATAATTCTCTTTAAAGCACAACATCGGGGCTCTACAGCGCAATTTAGTCAAATTTTGAAAAATAGTTTGAGAAACAGTGCAACTAAAATTTATGACTAGCCACACTAGTACGCCCTGCTCTTTTTCATCGCCGTGAGACAGCCTGTTGAGTCTGTGTACAGAGGGAAGGGATTATGTAAATAAATTTGTGCGTAATTGCAAGCAATGTAAGTTCATTGTTAGTCTGTGCACAATCTCACCATGTGGCACGCGGCCTGACTGCAGTATTTCCCTTTAGCTGAGGGTATATTTTTCCATTTCCATACCATATGCTTTCATGTCCTGAATCCTTTTCACTTTTGGACTGGTATATTTTAACCCGCACACAAGTTTTTAATAATTTATGTTCTCCAATAAGAGTGGGTAATTATGTTTCTACGCATTATGGAGAAATAAAAAAATCTGATGTGTTAGATTGTACTGTAAATAATAGTATGAAAATCAAACCTTTGAGCCACAAATTTACACTTCTACGAACCAAAGCTTCACTGTTTACACGAGCTGAACCGACTGCACCCGCTTCATTAAAGCTTTTATTTTGTTGTAGCAGTAGTATTAGTTCAGTATAGTATTGGGTACTTTGGTGTCCCAGTAGTGTGAGGAAACATAATCAACCAAATAAAATAACAAAAACACACAAGTGCGTGCCTCACCATCGATTTCAGGTTTAGCATGGAGTCTCACCTTTGACACTGCTGACCACACAACAGCTGGCCTACGGAGAATCATACAAAATGAATAGCTGAGAAGGAATCCGTTTGAGCTATGGTTGTTTCTCTCATTGATTGATGGATTGCCTCATTTCAACCCATTTCACTGTGTCAAAAGATCAAAACCTCACGCACCCCCATCTGCTGAATCAGACTGGTATTTTGAGAGTGACCTTTGGGTCAGATATGAACCTCAAGTGGATGCCAGCAACCCAGCAACTAACCCAACACACAAGAGGCGGAATGTCCAATTAATCAATCAATCTTTGAAGGCACCAAGTCCTGATCCACATTTATATTTTCCATCACAGGAGCATAAAAATCAGTGGAGCAAATCCAATTTAGATTTATTAGTTCTTGACAGCTGAATAGTTCTACATTAAGAATTTATGCTTAGCATCACAGCTTCTTTTCTTCTTCCCTAATAGTTTTCTATCATTTTTCACATTGTATTTGTGGAAAGCCGCATATCACCATGGACCTGTTGCACTTGGACATCGAAAACATGTGCATAAAGAATGGGTTCCAACAACATTTCTGAGTATAGACAGATCAGTACCCATGTATAATCATCAGTTAAAAATGCCGAGTTTGGCTGCAATACAGATGTTGCAGAAGAGGAGCTCTCAAAGACTCAAATGAATCAGAGTTTCTGCTGTGGCCGTGAAGCAAATGCAATGACTTCTCCATAACTTTCCATGGCTAAAATTGGATTTCCAATGATATTTCTTGCTGTAGAGAGAAACAAATGGAAACAACAATCTAATTTGATGGATTCCAGAGATTGTATGTAGGTTATTAATCTACAAAGTGACTCTTTGTGGCTTTCTTCGACATTTCCTGACTTACAGGAAAAATTCTGTAAGGACAGTACTTGTTTCTAAGTGTGATATTCCAAAACAGTGCCATGATTATGGGGAACCCTTCGACATGCTCACACACACCAAAAGGATTTTCTCAAGTCCACGTAGAACAACTCAAGGAAGGAAAGAGTTGGCACCTCTTCACACAGCAGCTTCCACAACCAGCCACACATATGGATCCTACTCACACTATTTACATGGCTTTTACGGCTAAAACTGCACATAAGCTGTATATGTAAATGCAATAAATAGAATTCCACAGTTCTATAAATAAATGTGACTAGGCAATCATAGTATGAGGTGAGTCCTCCAATTGAAAAGACACGTAGACATGCACACGGAGATGTCACGCTCTGATAAAGGCATTTACAAGCCAGAAATTGATTTACAATCTGTTACTTGTAGTAGGCATACTTTGATCTGTGCCAATTTCAATGACAGAACAGAACTGTTTACTGTTGTAAAATCAGTTTCTGTTTTAATGTGCGTGTACTGAATAAATCAGCTCTAAATTGAGGTAGAGTAGACACATCTAGACATACACAGCACATTTCACAGACACAAGCTCAGACTTGACATGACAGAGAGGCCTGTTGATGCAGAGGACAGTGCAGTGGCCAGGTGACGGACACCGATATTATTTGTGCAGGAGCCCGTGTTCAATCATCCTCTCCTCTCCTCCCTCTACCCCTCCTCTTCCTTTCATCAGCTCTTTCTCCTGCTGTTTTTGGCAGCAGCACTGAAACGATTTCTGGAGCTATCACTCTTCTTCTTGCCCTCCTCCTCCTCCTCCTGCCTGTGAATCTCTTGCTTCTTCACTGAGGATTCGCTGGCTGTAAAAAGCTACCTCGCCCCTCGGCTATTATTCTCTTCCTCTTTTTGTTTATAAACATTCATTCAATGTGATCATCATCACTCTTATGTGCTCCTTCTTTGCTCTTCCTCTCTCACGCCATGTTGAGGCCACCAGCTCTAATTTCTGGCATGTCTCAGTCTGGTCACTCAAACTGAATTTCATGTTGTGCTTTGCATATTACTCAACATGTAGCATATGTCACAAACAGTACAAAGCAACCCTGACTACACTATAAACCATGGCTCTATACCAAACTCCTTCATCACTGATGCTGCTGGTCTGGATTTAACAATGTTCACTAAATGTTTACATATTTATCTGCCACGTACACTTTGACTCATTTTGTGAAAGTTGAGCCACTCCTAAAGTGCCTCAATAACACCTCTTTTAGAATAATTCTAGCCTATGTTAGCTTGTGTTGTTTTCTTCAATGTCTATTCTATGTCCATGTATCTTGCATGCCTGGGACTTACAAGGTCTCTACACTTATTTATCACTTTACTTCCCTAACTTCCTAATTTTCAGTGCCTATGTAGTGTGGACTACATATTAAAGAATCAAAAATTAAACAAAACATATCCTAATTTCATTGTATCCTGTACAATGACAATAAAGCTTTCTGACTTCTGATCTGACATACTGGCATTGCGATGATGATAGTTAATGTCAAATAGCTCTAATTTAACAAACATTAGCAAAATCAGGAATCACACAAGAAGAGTGAATAGTAGGACGTCTCATTGTAACATTTTCTAATGTAATACACAAGCAGAGTTCCAAGAAACATAAATATGTTACGTTCCTTCTTAGGATTTCGTTTGACTTGATATTAACATATTCCAAAACATTTACAGGAAAACGTTTTCAAATTTATGACTTCAAGGATTAAAATGGTCAGAGACATTTCCACGTTCTACTTTTTATATTTCTCTCATTTTTTCCACTGCTAAGAATAGCTCAGAGTGCAAGATCTGCATTCTTTATTCCAATTACAGCCTTAAGATTGACAGGATATTCCTCTAGTCTTTATGTAGAACGCAGTGTAGAGGTCTGAGCTCATACTTTAAAACACATTGTCACACCTACATTAACTCTTAACATCCGCTACAGGTCAACAATGGTACAAAGGTACAAATCTGTCCACCTTCAAATAACAATATGGACGGTTAAAGATCAGGGGAGCTAAAAATGAAATCCTTCATCGTTTTCTTTCCTTCTTCCTGCATCTCTTTTCTTCCCCTTAAAGGCTCCTTGGCTTGTTGTTATTTTCACAGTCACTCTCTCTCTTTCTCTCGCTCTCTTGCCTCCTCGGTAAGGTCCTCGATATTCTCTTATTCTCTCCTGTATGTTGTTTTGGTGTTTCACTCCCTCTGGCTTGTACTCGCTATCATTTTTTCACCTACCCACATCCCACACCTATTCAATTTCTCTCCATCTCTAAACTTTTTCTGTGTGACATTTCTCTTGCCTTTTTTAATCTCTCTTGCTCTGCACCACATTTGTGACTGTGTTGTCACTGGCTACCATGATCCTCTCTCTGTGGAAATGATTTGTATTGATCCGCTCTCAAACCGGGAAAAAGGTCAAAGGTTCACCAATAGAGCTCCAAGACAAAAAATACGCACAAACACACAAGAGCTTGCACACAACGTAGAGAAATAGACCCAGGAAACACGGGGTTGATGTGATGAATGGTGCGTGTGTGTGTAGTTGTTTGTGCTTAATGCTGCAGGACTGATCAAATTCAAATCAAAATTGAGAAATATGAGATTACAAAAGCACAAGTAGCTACGACTGAATCAACAACATAATATTGTTAAGGGCACTCCAAAATGCAGTCATTACAGTAGTCGTAATAACAGTAATCCTACAGCTGCCTCGTGGCTTATGAGGAAGTCAGTCTCTCCAGAATGCAGCATCTTTTGCACAGTACGTAGCTGTAGTGTGTTTGGTGTATTCCTGTGAAACACACAACTGTATATGCATAATTGTAAAGAGTGGATTCAAGCGTTCTACAGTATGTCATTTTGGTCCTATATGCTTGTGTCTTTTGTTTTCTTTTACGGTTCTGTCATACAAAGAGGAGAGACCTTTATGTGAGACAAACGTACCATTTTAATGTTTTCATTGGATGTAAATCAGAAAAATTTAGTTTTAGTAACCACAACGTGTAATAAATTTGTTTGATTACTCTGGCTGTTCTTGTTCCTGTGTAGCCACACCTACTTGGATGTACGGAATAATCACAAATCTTAATCGTACTATTAATTTTGTCAGGTCTAATTACTGTCCTGTCAGGAATAAGTGCATCTGTTTAAGGAGGGATGAACACTGAGTAGAGGTCAAGCCTCGCCTGCAGCAATTGTATTTTTATGTGAACAGCTTATGAGCTTTATGATGTGCAAATTAATTTTTTGTGTTGTGATTCAGGCATTGTATTGTATGTGTAGCAAAATCGCAATTTGATTGTTGTTGCCAAATTATGTAGACTTTGCATGTGTGTGTGTGTGTGTGTGCACGCACTTGTCTCTCTTTCTGCAGCCCAACATGTAGGATTTTCTATCACTGACCTGCTTGTAATACGCTGTTTACAAAAAACAGCAAGTGTCTCACTGCACCCATAAACATAAGATCATAATGATGGCCACAGGGTAAAAATTATGATATAGTAGAAATATGAACCCCTCACAGGGAGCTGACAGCATGCTCAGTCATCCATCATGTTACAGCCTGTGTGGATAGCAGCTGTCCAGGCTTCCCTCTCCTGCCCTGCCCTGCCCTCTCTACTGCACTATAGCAGGGTCAACCTACACGTATTCACCCACCGCCCCGACTCAAAGAGACTTTCCCACACATAGTTGTGGTATGTCTTTATGAAGCAGGTTGGAGAAGCACATTTGAATCCCTTGGCTGGGCTGGGAAAATCTTGCTGGGGCACACAGCCAAATAGTAGAAGCCTTAAGGGTAAGGTATAGTCAACTGGGAGATCTTGGGTTCCTATCACTGAATTTGTCGCATGAATTAAACAGTTAAGCTAGCAGCAATGTTTTTTAAAGTGTCTCATTTAGCAAAGTCATTTTACACTGCCCTGCTAAAAAACAAATGAAATGCTACTTTTGTCAGAATTTAATGCGACTGAATTCCAATCTCTACCTCGTTGACTGTTCTACCTTGACTTAGGCTTAGGTTGATGCTGACACATGTTATATGTGCTGGATATCCATCCTCTTCAACTGCACCTGATCATTTTAAAGATTCCCAAAATGTTAGCACAGTGCCAATATCAGGCACTTTTATATGAGGATATAAGTTTTGGGTCATTTTCAATGGAAAAACTACATAAAAGGTAGATTGAAGCTCATGTTGTTTTGGTGTTTTCTCAAACTGTCATCTTGTATTGGTTTTATTCCCACACTGTGAGCTGATCTGGGGTCAGATCTGTGCTTTCTCAGACAACTGGTTGAGGTTAAGGTCAGCGGAGCATAGCTGACACTAGGGCACGGCTTAAGGGCAACATGGTAGACATCATTAACCTGGGACTGACCTATTGGGTCACAGTGCTGTCGTGGGGTCAGTCAATCAGCTCATCTGTGAGGCTATTACGTCATCATCCGTGACAGCTTATTTGGGAAATTGGTGTCAAGAGATTTTATGACGGGTGAAAACGAAATCATTACTAGATTATCAAACTCAGAAAGCGTGGTGATATGGTTGACCAACAGAAAAAGGCAGAGGGAAAGGACAGAAATAGTTTGTAAGGAAAAAACGTAAACAAACAATAGATTGCTGAATGGCTAAGACCTAATGAATGAATGAATGGTTTATTATCATGCATTATTCAGCCCTCAACTCATCCATATCGCCCCCCTCAAACATACATACACTAACACACTATGATCACTGAGAGAGAAATCAATTAATTGACTGATCCTACAGAAATATAACTAAAATTTGAATAATCAATCAATCAATCATTTGAAACGCCAGACGTTTGCTGGTTAGGGCTGTCCACTTGTGTTTAAAATCAATGGAAATTATATACACTACACAAATTATTAAAATAAGCAATAGATTAATCAATATTAAAAATATAAATTGATGGCAGCCCTAACACTTACACCCAAACACACAGCTGAAGAAGCATCTAGAATGAAGACATCTTGAGAGAGAGCAAGATGAACAGGATGGAGGGGTGAGCTTAAAGCGCACATAGGATGGCGTGTGTGGTGGCCGAGACCGGAGGCTACCTAGGAGTGAGGCAGAAAGAGTAGACAGAACAAAGACACAAAAGGATTCAGGCAGCTGTGATGCGAAGAGAGCTGAGAGACAACAAAGAAAGTGGAATGGAGGACAAAAACAAGGACAGGAGCAGGTACATGATCATTGTAGAGGAAATAGACTGTGGTCCATTATGTAGTGCATTAAAGTCTGAGGTGTGAGCAGGTGTATGTGTGTGTTTGTGTGAATGGTGTCCTCCGTAACACATGCAGGGCCATGCACTGTGGATCAGTTAGTAAAAACCTAGCCTAGCTTGGTATCCCTGAGGATCTCACACTACAGCGCACTGAACCACACAATTGTGTGTGTGTATGTGTGCGTTTTACTCTTGAGTGACATTTCACAAATCCAGGGGACTGGGCTAATGATGTCCCCTGTCTGACTAAATCAAAGCTCCAGGAGGATGGGGGAGCGAAAATAGACAGGAAAATATGAAAAAGAAGGCAGATTTTTTTCACTGTGTTAGCAATCACTGCAAGGCTGTAGGAACAACCTTTGGGAATAATCATGGTCAGCAAGTGTGCAATTAGCAGGAAAACTAATGGAACGATAGACTGAGAGAGATTGAGATGGACAGACAGACAGGCAGACAGACAGCATGGTAGCATCAGTTCTAGTGCAAAAGAAAAACAAACAAGGCACCATAAACCATCACCAACACATACGTAAAGGAAGCACAAAGTGAAATTGTATACATGGAAAAATAGATGACATGATATACAGTATAAACAGTTCAGTGATATACAGTATACAGTCCAACAGAAAGTAAAAGGATGATGATCAGTCTGAGATCAGTCCAGAGCATGCAATGCATTCCAGTCAGTGTACTGGATCTAGCTGGGGTGTTAGGTATTCTGACTGCTGTAGGTAAGCAGGCATTCTTAAAATTGATTTGACATTTAAACATTTTGATTATCGGTGATGACCTTCTTTAATGGATGTTCAGTTATAACACTGACATTATTTATGGACCAAAAGGATTATTGAATGTGTGTCAGCAGAATCAGGTCAGGATGATCGCCTATGTTATGCATTTGCCAAAAGAATGGTATCCTAGTGTAGAAATTGATTTATGTGTGTTAAATAAAAATAAAAAATGCTTAGTAAGTGATAAAATAAAGATACATTTTGAGCAGAGTTTTATGATCCCCAGGCGGGGAGTTCCACAGCAGAGGAGCCTGCAATTACAAATGCAAGATTTGGGAACCACCGCAAGGGCCCTGTCAGAGGACCTGAAGCAGCAATCAAGCCTGTACGTGGTCAGCAATGCACTGCTGTAAGAAGGAGCCTGGACATGCAGAACTTTAAAGACCAACAATTAATTTGCAAAATCAATTTAAAAATAGAAAGGCAACCAGTGAAGGGCAGGAGTGATACAGTCACGTCTCTTTGAGTGAGTTAATAGCCTAGCAGCAGCATTTTGTACGAGTTAAGCGTGAAATGTGGGTGATATTCCTTTTATTGTTTCCCGGATGAAGGCACTAAATATAACTGGGCGTGGAGGAACACATGGATCGCTTTTTCCAGATGTGTGGCAGACAGAAAGGACCTGCTCTTTGAAATGTGTCTAAGAAAAATAAAACATGATTGCACGGCTTCAGTGACATTAGCATCTGGGGTGAATATCCCAACAGGTTATGGGATTGTGATTCATGAACTGCTCAGAATAGACTTAATATTAATAATAGTGCTCGAGTTGAGAGGAGTGATTACACAGATGTCTGATTTGGGCTAATTAAGCTAACACAAATAGTGATACGGTTTCCATTAAATCAATATTTTAAGGTTTCCAAATGATGTGTGTGCTTGGATAGTAAAATGAAAAGGCTTTGTTAAATCCAGTACAACTGTACTGCACACTGTGTTTCAGATGGATGGTTATTTCTGTTGCACAACGCTCTTACATTAGTCCTGCTGTTGATCCCAGAAAATAGGGATCGCTGAGCACGGTTTTTGGGAATAAATGTGTGTTTTGAAGATCAATAAACTCAGACATAATGTATGTTTCGGTGATCGCTGAACAGTCTCCGGTCGAACTCGCGAGGAAAGCCTTCTCATGAGAACACGTTACCAACTGTGCAGGCATATCAGGTGTGTTTCAACAAAGTAGGCTGGCAATGTGTCATGCGTCGCCCCCTCAATATGTCTTCTTCGCTGGCTAAAAGAAACGGCGTTCCCGATCTGACGTGGATGTGAAGCGCAGATTGCAAAACAATGGAGGAAGAGGGAAAAGAAAACAGCGAGAGACAAAAGGAGGAGACACGGCAAAGAAAACTACACCAAGAGTCAAAAGTGTGGGATCTATATAAATTAAAACGAAAAGAAAACATATTTCAGTTTGTCTACTGCAAAACGGAGTTAGCATACCACAAAAGCACATCCTCAATGCTACAACATCTAAATAGAATAACATCCGGTGGATGCATCAAGTACTGGGAACGGATCCGACACACCAAGGTCAAGTTAACGTCATGTTTAATTGCATTTATCCTTAATCGATGATTGCTAGCTGAGATTCATAATGCATATAAAAAGAACGTACGTGTATTATGGCTTTATAATGGCTGATTAATAGAGGAAATCAGTGCCGTGGCTAATATTACGTGGCGATCTATAATGAGAAATTCTCTCATTTCAGAGACTTTTCTTATTTTCTCCTTTATATATCACTATTGCCCATAAATGAATGAATTAATGAAAAAAAAAACAGTATTTCCTATCCGATTACTCGACTAATCTCCAGAACAATCAGTAGAATACTCGATTACTAAAAGAATCGATAGCCATACCCCTAAAATGAAGTGAAAGGAGTATAAAGTAAAATGGAATCTGCCCCAAAGAATCCAAAAATGTGATGAGAACCATAAAGAGGATGAGCTTACCGAGTTGATACAGGCCAGCTCCTTGTTTAGCAGCCAGGGTAATGAGAGCTTCCCGTCTCCCTTGTAGCAGGACTGAATCCTCTCTTTGATTTTCTCCTTGATCTTCCTCAGGGTGAACAGGCACATCGCTGACTCTTTGGGAGGTTTGGCCCTGTTCTTCTGTCCCTGTGAGAAGACTGTGAAGAGAATGTCTTCATTCTCAGAAATCCCCAGAGAATTAGCCAACTGTCGACCGGGCCGGGCCAAGAAGGCATCCTGCACCAGGCGGTACTCTACCCCATCTTTGGTGCATCCGATGGGGAACTCAACATAGGAGTAAAACTTAGGGTCATCCACGCAGAGGCGAACAATTTTGGAAGTGAAGAACTGTTCTCCACTAGCATCAGGTGACGTGAGCTGGGTATCTAGCTGCATGGTTAGATAATAGACAAACTGTTCACTGCTAAAGCTGTAAACATAGTAGATGTCAAAAGCAGGAAACTTGGACAAAGTGTCCGAGGGGATCTTGAGCTGAGAAGAGACAAACTCGTCCTGATACACAAAGCTGAACATGTCTGCGTTTTCTTCATTCTCCATCAGTTTGCGACTAGACAAGGTGGGAAAGTACTCAGACTTGCCATCAATGGGGGTCCCGATGAAAAGCTTACTGGTGGGACTGTGGGGGGAGCTTATTATGACTCCAGACATGGTACCTGACTCAGCAACACTGGACAGGTAGTGCTCCTTGCGGTGGTGGGGCTCACCCAGCTTAAAGAGGTCATCCAGTCGGAGAAACTGACAGATACCCTGAGAGGTGCTACCGCAAGCAATGAGGCGGTTTTGGGAGTAGTCAATCAGGAGAAGCTTATTCACATTGGGGGTCTGTGTCAGGTCATGAGGGCAGGACTGGACACTGGGTGGGGGGTAACACTTCTCATTGTCCACCACTGGGCCAGTCATATGGCTGCGCAGTTTGGTCAGGTTACTTGACAGCTTGAAAATCCAGTTGACAGCTCCCACGTAGACTTCACCAGTTTTGTTGTGGATGGCCAAATGTGTAAGCCCCCACTCGGGAGGAGCAAATCGTTTAAAGGGCTGGGGTTGACCTCCAGAAAGTGCGGGGCTTACAATAAGCACAAGCCCCAACAGGAGAAGCAAGTTTCCTGGGCCAGGGGAAGCCACTGACCGAGCGAGGGGACACATATTCTGGGCTGTCTACAGACAAGACTTAGGGGGATTGGGAGGAGGAGAAGGAAGAGGTATACAGGCGCAGGTACAAAGTGCCAAGTCAGGGTTTTCTGTTCTTTCTGCTCGACTCCCAAAGAATGAGGCAGGACAGTTCGAGGGGGGGGAGAGAAGCTTGACGGGAGGGAAAACCAAACTCCTATTGATCCACTGTCCTTTTCTTAACGTTGCAAGCCGTCATCAAGAACATCATCCACAGAGACATGGGGTGGGGGCCCTGCAAGGCAAAAAGAGAAAACACTGAGTATCGGAGGAACATTTCCTATTGATTATGCATCAAGCAGACAGAGAAGCCTAAAAGGCACACAAATTGCACAGCCGAAATTAGAAAAACTGACATTTGCCCCTGTAATAAATAAATGATATCAAATCAAGTCTGGAGGGCAAATGTGTGTTGGCATTTAATTATGAGCGAAGATAGCAGGGGAAGCCTGGACAGATTATTAAAACTACTGTTCACAAATTTAGAGTCATGCTGGAATGAGTTATAGACTCACAACACCAAAGTCTTTAATATTTCATAACTTCCAACCTTACAACAGGGGCTTTGGAGCTTTAAGTGTGAAAAGGTGCCAGTGGGTGCTGTTTCACTGACAGCACAAAATTTATATCCAGGTTTGCTCCAAGGCTTTCCTGTCATGTTAGAGTTGTATCAACACACAAAGAACTAACTGCTTATTCTAATTACACTTCCACTTCTGCCAGTGGTGTCCAAGAATCAAGGGCACGGTGACTCATAAAACTCGGCAGGTAGCCAGTGCTGAAACATGCTCTCTGGGTGATGAGGTTTGCCGATTGACATTAGTGCACTGATATAATTGTTCACGTTGCTATTGCACCAATTGAAAAAAACAGTACAGGATAAAACTAAAGATACACACGCCTAATGTTCTCTATTCCCTCGGGGGCATCAAACTCAATAATATACAAATATATCGAGATAAAAACAACTTAAAAAGAGAAATCTGTGTGCAGAGCAGCAAAATTGCTTGGAGTGTGCCATCTCACACCGCACGCCTAAATACACGTAGTCCTGATACCTCTTGATACCTCGTCCCGATGCAATCATTGCCCTCTCAGATTATTAGCAAATACACATTTATTCGTGCCTCCTCCTATTTATTAGCACTTTTTTCATTCATAATATACAGAATGTAAAATATATTTTACAATGACATAACTCGCCAGGGTTGGTGTCCCCTGACAAGCCAGAGGAGAGTGATTGAACACAGGACAGAGGTAATAAACAGGCTGAAGGGCTTTATAGGTGGAGGACGAGAAGGAGGAGCCAAAAGGCTGAGTATTTCCTCCTTTGGGTGTCCACCAATGACAACGCAATGATGATGGCGAACTGGGTTTGCTGGGTGTTTTCGAAAATGCTGCTATTTTATAAGCCAATCATGTTTCTGCGATACCGGAACATTAGTTCTCCTGTAAATGCTGATTATGCAAAACATGCTGCAACTCTCCCAGGGCCCCCGCGCTTCAATTTCACCTTGACTATCAAAGTGTCTGCGCGAAGGGTGTTTTACGGCCACATCGAATCAGGGAAAGATGAGAGACACGACACGGAAACGAGGAGGGTTGGAAGCAGAGAGGATATGAAATAGAGGAAAATCAAAGTGAGGACACAGAGAAGAGAGAGGGGAGGGGAATGTACGTTGTCCTTCTGTATGATCCTACCTCCTGCTCCTCTTTTTTGTGAGGGGTTTAGTTTTCTTTCAATCACCAGTGTGGTCAGTTCACCAACTGAATAAGGGTGTGTGTGTGTTTGCTTTTTGTTTTGCCGTTTTTGAAAAAGGTGAGTGGAGGTGTGATGTATAATTAATTAATTGTATAATAATTGTATGAATTGTGTACTGTGTATTAGAGTACATACACAGTGTACAATACGTACAATGAAAACCTTTAAAATTAAGAAAATAAGACTGTTTAAGTAGTCTCTAGAAATACACTTCAATTTACTCACTGCTGTTACAAACAGAGGAAGAGGAGAGAAAGAGGAGAAACAGCAGTGCTGTTTTTCATGATATAGCAAACCATAGATCAGCTGAGACACAGCTCGCCGAGTTCAGGGAGCGGTTGTGTCACACTGTTTTCACAAATAAAAAGCTGGGAGAAGATAAATGAATAAGAGGGGGGATGGTAAAGAAACGGGCACGAAAAAGAAGGTTTAGTTAGAGAAGCAAAGTACAATCAAATCACCTGTCTCTTCTACATCACACCTCACATTCGTTTGTGATTATCTTGTGCATCTTGCCTTGAGCAGTGTACCTAAAAGGCTTCCCAATCAACATTTCACAAAAATTTTCGGTCACGTGGCACTTCTCAATGCTCACTTCTGTGTTTTAACCGTGCATAGGGTGAAGGCACAGAGTCGCATTTTGAGTGAAAATGGAGATCAACCATGGATTGATGTTGATGCTGCAACTATTTTAATTTTCATCCTCTCAGTTCCTATGAACACAACAACATCAAAACATGACATGATATATGATATGATATTGCGTAAATGATATCAGTTCTGGAAATTGTTGTTCTCTCATAAATACACTAAATATATTTCCAATGTTAACCTGATCAACACAATGAATAAATGACGATTAAATATGGCAAAGTGATGCCCTGATGAATGCAAAGAAAAAAGCACATATCTCTGCAATGATTTACTGCAATTATTGAGAATGACAATCTAAAGAGACATGCTGGTAGATACTACTCGAAAGAGTAGAGTAACAGGAGTAAAATGAGTGAAAGTGGGAAAGTAGAGGAGGCGAAAGGAGAGCGAGTACTTCCACTGCATCTTAATCACATGCTCTACCTGCATTTGAACCTAGCACCAAGAGAGCTCTATGGAACTTAGACACCTGTGCACAGTAAGTTAAGACACAACCGCCCAAGCTGCTCTTAGATCCACACACTGTGAGAGTAAAACGACTTGACGCAGATCCTGGCCTCTTTGGTATAAGTAGGAGCAATAAATTACCAAGTCAGCCTATAAAAAAAAACTAATTTCTTGCTCAACGGTATGTTCACGTTGTGCAGTGAGAA
This sequence comes from Brotula barbata, assembly GCA_900303265.1. Taxonomy (NCBI): domain Eukaryota; kingdom Metazoa; phylum Chordata; class Actinopteri; order Ophidiiformes; family Ophidiidae; genus Brotula; species Brotula barbata. The sequence goes on from OMNV01008767.1 coordinate 15,355, forward strand.
CAGATGTCAATTTGAATTGTGGTGGCGCACGGGGAGACCGACCGGCTCATTTTCTTTAGTCATTTCAAAGTGAGAGAAAGAGACAATGAGGACGAGTGACTGTGCAAGAAAATGAGAGATAGTTGAAGAACGAGCGGGAATCAGGGGAAAAAGCTGTCCCTGCCATAATTCCTCTTCATTTAGGCCAGGCACAGCTTGATATAAGAGTGTGAATTGCACAACAAATTGCATCTGGATGTCTCCAGCTGCTTGTTATCTGCTGTGGTAATAAGACGATGACATCACGACACACCAGGTTGAGGATGCTTAAAGCATTACTCTGGAAATTTTACAGAATGTCATGATTTGGAAATTTACAACCAAACTAGTTCACTGTAATTTTTATTGTAGCATTCTGGAGAAATTTGACTTGCCAGGTACGTAGCCTATAAAGTGAACCTTTTTGGGTCCATCCATCCACTTATGATTGCCATTTCTTCTACAGCGAAAAGATATAAGTTATGCACGCAACAAATCTTTATCCTTCATAGAGGAGCTTTAACAGGCATTCTTATGTGTTTCAAGGATTCCATGTGGGATCATTCAAAGGCCTACAGACCTGGTCAGTGAATGCCAAATATCTGCAGAATACAACAACTTAATAAAACAATGTTGATAAATTTACCACACAGTCACTCAGCTTCTTGCAAGTTTTCCTCCATACCTCCTTATCCGTCTAATACTACCTCAGTTTCAATTTCCCCCTGGTAGAAGGGAAATTGGGGAGGAGAGCTGGAACAGGGCCGTGAGTCATATCTGGTATCATCAAGCCAAAACATGTCAATCATTTAGGGCTGCAGCATGTGTGCATCTTTGGGAATGAGCAGAATGAGAATGGACCACATCAGGGACGCTTGAGCAGTTATCACATAAGAGAACGCATTATAAAGGAAGGGCTATAAGAAGGCAAGTTGATTGGCTTTGGATATCGGGGCACCATATCAGCTAGGGGGGG
>OMNV01008767.1:16368-40483 GCA_900303265.1 Brotula barbata
GGGGGGGGGGTGAACTGTGCCCCTTTGGAATTGGGAACAGGAATGAGGGCTTGGAAGGGAAAATGGAGGCACGATACAGAGATGAAGGTTTGGCAATGCAGTGTATTTTGACAATCGAAGGAATAGTTGAGAGTCAGAGCAAATTAGGGATTGGTGGGCTTGCATGTTTGCAGAAAGGAAATTATTAAGGACCTTAAGATTGTGAACGGCTAGTAAACAGCGTTACATCTTTTCACAAAGTGAGACAAAAATGAGTGACTTTTTAAAAAGCTGTCAAACTGTGAATGATGTCAGCGAATAAGGCTTGATTTCTCTTGCAACTAAATTAAGATCAATGGTCAACATGAAGCAGTCTGTCCACTATCTAGTAGGTCTCGGGGAATTAATAATCTATATATCCACATGTCCATATTTCTCACAAACCAGACACAGACCAATAGATGGGTTTACGGTGACATCATGTACCAAAATGAAAGCCAAAAATGAATTCTTGCATTTGCACTGTTCATTTCTGTCCAGTAAAGCTTGTCTCAGATTAATTTGAAGAAACTGTCTTTTTCATCACGCATCTCCCGTCCAACTCCGAGATAAAACAATGGACATATAGAAGTAACCGTGAACTTACAAAATCTGTTTTCGCTCAAGTTATGTAAATTGCTTCTTGATTGGTTTGTCATAAAATCCATATCAGGAGAGCATAAAAACCTTTTTGCAATATTTGAGTTTTTCTAAAATTCCAATGACACATTTTTTTTTTATTAACTTCAATTTGCACAACAAGCAGGTCAATGGAAAAACCTCTCTCTCGCTCTCTCCCCACCCCTCTTCTCCAAGCAGCTAAACCTGTCCGTTCAGATAATGGTCGCAGTTCGGCCCCAGAGCTGTGCTGATTTATTGCCGGTGGCATATCAATTACAGCACTTGCCACTGGAGGGGAGAAAGAGGAGGAGAAGGTGGCGGGAAAGAGAGAGATGATGAGAGGAGGGGAAAGGGAAAAAAAACGAACGGCGGTCACATGAATTCTCCTTCCTCCGTGCCGCATCATAACATGCAGTTGACATCTGGGACACAGACAAAGAGCATATATGCACGAGTGTTATTATAACCAGTGGCATAATCAAGCAGGTGACTAAATGCGATAAGAGTTGAAAAACATGGCTACTGCGTATATAATTCAGGCACAACCATCATAGACACGTGCAAAATCACCTTCACAATCATCCAATAGGTTAAAGGCATATGTATAAGCACAAACTTAATGGGTCTCCACATTAACATATCACCTCTTCCCAAGCAGAGGCGACATCGTAGGGTTTGAAGGGGGTGAGCGATTGAACAGCAAAAGAAGACACATACCCGTGGTGGTGTGATGGTAGATGAGTTGTGGGTGGTTGGAGAGGTAAAATAGTAGGGAGGTTGAGCTCTGAAGCCTTAATCCCCTGTATGGGTCTGCCTAATCTCACCACCACTATCTGCACAGGGGGCGAATGGATTACCATCCCCCACGCAGATGAATGGATTGATGAAGGGATGGGTAGAAATACCAGAACAGATGACACACAGACTGGCATAAATATAGAAAATCGGAATAAAAGTGTTATGGGCAAGTGGAAAAAGGCTGCTCTCTCAGAAACAGACAGAGACACTTCCACAGGTAGAGGCCTTGGGCAGGCCAGTCATTTGCAGCCTGGGCAGTATACGAGCCTGAAATATGTCCTAGTCAGAGGCAGGCTCGAATGTCCAAGGAGGGGACAGCAATTCAAACCCAGACTAAAGCTATATACAGACCCCTTAACACAATACACATATCACATACAATGTCTGTTGAACCTCAGCAGACAATGTCCACAGAAGGACAATAAATTACAAGAATATTTCCAAAAAATATTCATGGTGGTGTGTCACTGTATATGACACTATATTCAGGCAGATCCATTTGGTTAAGTGACAGTTGAGTAGTTGAACTTTGCATCGATATAACAAGGACCTGACATCTGCATTCAGCATGCTTTTACAGCCGTACTTCCAAATCTGTTGTTTGTTTGTTTTTTTTCTAACTGGAGTTTACCCTTTGGTTTGGTTTCTTTTCACGCTGGAAAAAATCCAAGCAAACCAAAATGCATCACTACAAACAATGTGAGTTCACCCCAGGAGCAAAAAAGTAAACACGGGAAGAAGGTCCTGTGATCAGCGCACACTGGTATTTCAGCTGGAGAAAATACGGAATACAAGATGACATTGAGCAATGTCATTTGTTCGTAGCCATGGTTATCTGGACAATATATTTGGACCAGCAGAATGATGAATACTTTGAGAACCAGTGTTGAACAACTTTGCGAAGAAGAAGCGCTGCCCTCCTCAGAAGATTAAGCAGAGTGAGGGAACTAATAAATATGTACAATGACATTCAATCGTCTGAAGATGTGCTCAGAGCTGTTTAGGCTCACACTTATGGAGTACAGCTGTTCGATTGAACTGGGGTCGGATGTAAAAGTCAGCAGCTGACTGAGATTTCTGCGTTCACACCTGTCCAAACTAACCGCACCAAGGGGGAAATTAGTCCATTTTAACTGGACTAAAAAAGTGCTGGTGTGAAAACAGCCTTAATGTAATGCAGAAAGCAAATCTTAAACGTGACCTATCACATTTGAGGCAGAAGAATGATCTGTATTATACTATTCAAGGCATATAGCAAGCCAAGAAAAATTTCAGAGGAAGAAAGAATAATAATCAAGAAGCTGGACAAAGCTGTATTGTATATTACGGTATCTGGTATCATTTCCTTCCTGCGTTGGCTGGGGTAAATGAGCTGACTGTCACGTCTGATGTTGTAAAAAAGCCCCTATGAGCTTTATTTTAATGCCAACATAAATCAGTTTAGTAGAGGACAAGCGTTGGTGCCCTTTCTCTCTTGCTTTGTGGCAGCTGGCCTGCCAAAACAAAAGTCTTGTTCCAGATAGAGCCCCCACATCTTTAAAGCACCTTGCAGGCTGACTTTCAAGCCTTCATCTTAGCCAGAGTGCTAAAAGCTGGCCCAGACTTGTCTAGTAGATAAACTCGATGTGAAGAAGTTCAGTAAATGACAGAGATTAGAAATTCTCCGCTTGTTCCATACTCATTTCCCCCCAAAATAATGGCCATGAATAAGTTCTTTACTGCTGCTTAGCTCTGTTGCATAACAATAACACAAACAGCCACAATGTCACACAAGGATCAGTGATGGATTGTCACTGGAATTTATTTCTAAGTCCTTCACTATTTCTTTACCATGCTTTTACAAAGGTGAGGGTAAAACTGAACCTGCCAGAACATTTACTCAAACATTTGGGCTGGAGTACCAATACGTGCAAGGACAACTGCCTCCTTTACACGAGTGTGTGAGTGAGAGAGAGAGAGAGTCGGCGAGAGAGAGAGAGAGAGAGAGAGAGAGAGAGAGCGCAAGCGAGAGAAAGAGAAAGAGAAAGAGAGAGACTGAGAGGAAGAGAAAGAGAAAGAGACAGCTGTCATACTTAGATAATACGGTCGGAGCTCGGCTTTACTAAACCGCGTATGTGCTTCAATCAGACCAGCTTTCTGCACATGCTCCGTGGGTTAGAGCTCGTGTGGCTTAGGGTGATCACTAGTAATCGAAGGGTTGTTGGTTGGATCCCCTGCTCCTCCATGTCAAAGGTTTCTGAGCAAGACCCTGACCCCAAATTGTTCCCGACAATCAACTGGGCCTAGTATGGTTACCTCGGCTGTCGGTGTGTGAATGTGTGTATGAATCGGTGAATGCGAGGCAAACATTGTAAAGGGTTTGGAAAAAAAAAGCGCTACAGAAATGCAGTCCATTTTCCATTCCTCTTAGTGTGCCTGTAATGGTTGGCTGAATACAGCCCCTATATTATGAAGTACCCATGTCCAATTTTGTAATTGCTGATTGATGAATAGCTGCATGGACTGAACACTTAATGAACTGCACACAATTGCTGAAAATTGTAACTGCTGTTGTATTTTGAATGCCTTCTGAGCAGCTTGATATGGTTGGTTAGTGAGCATGATGCCAATATTTTGTGAAAACAGTTGGTGAAGACAGGGTTGAGCACCATGGGATCCACAATACAATGTTATATTCTTTTGTGGTACATTGCAATGCTTTTCCTTTCAGGGTTGTAATCCCAGTTAAAAAAAAAGACCCTCTATTGCTAGCGCAGTATAAAACACTGCTGAACCAGCCATTATCGCATAAACCTGTCCACATTTCAAAAATGAACATACAGACACACAGATCGAGGTACTTTTAGATTAGTGGTTTAGTCTTAATCTCTGGGTCTTTGTTTTTTTGACAAATCCTCAGTGTGAGTGTGAGTGCGTGTGCTTGTGCGTATGTGTGTGCGCGTCTTCTTGAAAAAGCCCCAATGGAAGAGGTAGGCGATATATAGTGGGTCACAAAGTAACGGCTGTTTTAACGTTTCACTGCAAACACCGCAAACAGACAAACTAGACTGAAGATGACAGATCAGGCAATGCCCTTTAATACTTAAGAGCAAAATAAAGAAACAATGTGCACAAATTATCCTGGCAGCCTTTTTGTGGCCGCATTTGTGGTTTGATTGCCCACATCACAATGATCTTATATGAGTCACAAACACCTTCCAACACACTGCACAAAAGCTTACCAAGAATAGGAACGCTGATGCCTTAAAATTAGGCATGGCATTGGTAATCAGAGTCAGCTCACAACACAAGTAACGTGTAACTGTAAACTCAGAAAGATGGAAACTGGCCTTTCGAGTATGCAAGGTGCTAGATATTGTCACTGCTGATCATAATGATATGATCTTACACACACATCACGCTGTGTTTTCAATCAACACTACACAATATAAGTCACAAGGTCAACTGCAAACAAGTTTGTGGTTTTCCAACCGTGATTCACATTCCTATTCACTTTGAGCTCCCAACTTTGCGAACTGGTTATACAGGTGTTGTTGACATGACGCCTCAGCAGGAACACAGTTTCAATCTGTGGTTTGAACAAAACTGTAAGAAAAGTAACATTAGGCCATTCAGAACAAAATGATTTCCAATGTATTTTATGTTTACAGAAGAAAACACATTTCCATGTAATTCCATAAAACTTCATGGTGTGTGTTTTACTGGATCCATCTAATAATCCAGCCTGTGTTCAGAGCTCTGTCTGTTTTAACATAGCCAGCACATTCCTCCATAGTGCTGCTTATATTCTCCCTGCTGAGTTCATCATAAAGGAATGTAGCCTGCTCTGCTGAAAACAGCCTATTCGCAAATACTGTTAGCCTCAACTTCATTCTCCCTCCCTCCACTTTTGCATTGTGCTATCTCTCCGTCATCCTCTCTCCCTCCATTTATGAGCTCAGACGACCCTTGAAAACCTCCATGTTGGATTGGGCTTCTGACATGGTCCACTACGCCACTCTGTAAAAACTGACCAGAGAAAGCTGTGGTAAAAACTGCGGTAGGCCATTGTAAATCCCCTCTGAGAATATGAGCTAGTGATGGTGACACTGGCTGAAGGAGGGGGAGGAAGCTTCAAGGAGAACAACATTAAATAGAATCACCATCTCCTTTTCTTTTAATGGTGCTGTAAATGTAGCTCAGCTATTTTGGATTTCATCTTGTTGGTTGGCACGCTTAAGCGGATGATGCTTACATCTGAGGCCAAAACAGACAATGATGGGGAGGCCAGAAAAATGGCCAGGTTACCTTGGGAGTCAACCAGCATTGAACACAATGCTGGTTAAGAGATTCACTCACAAATGTGAAATGCAAAACAAAGAAACAATCAACTGCTACAGTCATCCACTTTAAGCATGTTCCAATATCATAACAAAGCACTGTTGATCAAACCTCACACTGGTTTATTTTGGTTTCCGCATTACCGGTTTTGACGAAACCACCCTGTTGTAAGAGTGTGAAGGTTACTTTTGGGTTTGGAATCGAAACCCTCTGTTCTGCGTCAGGCTGGGTCAAACTCTCTCAGACACAAATTTGTCCGACTGTCCAATTCTGTTTGGCCTCCAAAACTGTTATGACTAAGGTTCGATCAGGGCAGGGACATTCTTGGTTTACAAGTAGAGGCTGAGTCCAAAACTTCATGCCTGAAACAAACTCAGAACCACCACGTGATGTAGAGGTGTGAGAAAGGTAAAGCCCCATATGGCAGTAACTTCAACGGACATGGTCTCAATGACAAAGACCACAGTGGGACAGCAGGAGGACGATGATCGGCGTGTCCAGATATATGCCGCCCAATGTTGCTCGCGTATGGTAGACTATGTGTTTTTTTTGCGCCTTTTCTAGCAAGTTTCACTCTGAAACAAATTTCCATGCAGATTATTTGCAGTGAAATTTATAATTATTATTTTGTTATGTACACCTGTTCTAATTTTGGTATTTTGCATCTATTAGCATCTTTCAGTGAAGAGAGGCCCCTGCATGAGGCATATTTCCTTATATGGAGAGCAATCCCCAAGAAGACCTGGTGGAGTGTTTTGCCAGTTAATAAAACGTAACACAAAAACACACGAGACAACATTCGAACACAAGAATGTGACATTTTTAACACCAGACCGTATGTACACTGAAAAATGCTGCACGTGTCGCATTTTCATATCACACCCGTTTATTCATTAAATACATAGATTGTGAAATATTTTTATTAATGTAGCTTCATTATCAATGACGGTTCCTCCTCTACTTCATGTTCCACGTAGATCTGTACTGAGGAAGTGTCATAAAAGACGCAGAAATAGAGCCAAAGTGAGCTGGTTTGGACACGTCGATTGAGAATACTGGAAACTATTTAATGTTCGCTCGTTTGTGTCGGTCGTTCGTTTATTTGCGAAATTGGTCTTACTGGTATCAGGTGATCCCTTGATAAACATTTTAAATACTTAAATAAAAAAATAAATTGATATTAAACAGCCAACTGGCCATCTGCACTCAAATTTATCCTGGCTGCATGACATCATTCAGCAAAGGTTAACAACACACACACATTCTTCCGCTTTGCAATGACATCACACTCATACATACACTGTCACTGTTACACACACACACACTCACAATGTATCTGGCTTGGATCAGTATTGAGCTGGACAGAATCCTTATCAATTTTTGTCCATTAGGGCTCATGCTATTCCGGATGAATGCTATTGAGGACTATTGGTAATCATATCAATGTCTATGACCGAATGGCTTAATTCTGCACAATAAACATTTTAAGGGAGTGGTGTGGCTCATGTCACCGAGTGTTTAACTAATGTATGCTCTCAAGATACAGCTCAACCCATGTCATGGGTTATGTGAGTCTGGACTTGGGGATTCTGGATTCAGTTCCTCAACAGGAAAAGGCAACAAAAATCAATGCGATAATCCAGGTAAATGGTCTATAGAACTAGAAAGAAATAGAGTACGTCTGTGGGGTGATGGCGAAAGAGAAGGGGGGGTTGAGATGAGAGGAGCCGACGATACCTTTCCAGATAGCCAGTGAGGCAGAACGAGAGGGAATGAAGAGTGATAAGAGCAGAGCAGTCTGTGCATGCTTAGCTGAAAGGGAAACTTTTTCAGAGCTGAGGGCAAATGCCTGTCACATAACTACATCCAACACTACTTCAACTGAAGAATAAGTACTTCAAATCAATGTTGCTGTGTAACAGCACTCACAGGGAATCCATTTTCAGAGCATTTGGCATTAGAGGGGCTACTTGGTGTAGCTGGGAGTCATTTTGTAATGATTGAATCCTGTAACTTTTTACTGCTAGAAAGAATCAGAGCTGTCTTGGACTGTCTTGGTCCCTTCCCATTTCCAAACAGCAAATTCATTTCAACTTACCACCACCTTACCCTTCTATACCAGCATACTGTCAAACTTCCGTTTACACATGTTGCGTTTTCGGAATATTTGCTCCTCTGAGCATCATCTCCGTAATAGACTCAAGTTTTGTTTGTGTAAAAATTAAACTCAACTTCTTCTAAGCACGGGATTTTCTCAGAACTTCCACAACCTTTTCTTGTACGGACTATTTATTACTACACATCTCTCATCAAATAGGATAATTTCTTTAAAACTCTATTCTGACAATTTTATGCATTTTTCTTATTCAAATGATCATAAGCTAAAAAAAAAAAGGTTCAGCATGACAAAATAAAAGCTTAATACATCTTTTGGACTTTCAAATAGCACTGTGTTATGGTTTAATACTACATTTTACAAAACTGCTCCAGCTTACAAAAAACAATGTCATTTAAAAATAATTATAACATTCACCCCAGTATACACTGATTTCAATTTACTGCAAAGCAAGACGAAGCAAAATCAAATAATGTCTTTATTTGCCGGCTGTCTTTTCCTAATAATAACATGTTCACTACAATAAATGCACCTTTCTGCCAAAACGTTACTGCCCAGGGCTAATATGTTTAGCACTTAAGTTTGAACACCAGTATTCAGTCCAACTTGTTTGTCTAATGACAGACATCGAAGCTTTGGGGCTTTTTGGAAGCCTGGCTGTTCTTGGAGACATCCCAAAACGTTGGGCCGGTCCTACTAGTCGTTCCAGAAGGATGAGTAACATCTGCCATTGTTGTCAGGCAGAGGGCTGACAACGGGAGAGAGCAGGGAAGTTCAAACGACAGTGCAATCTGAAGATCTCTTTGACAAAGTCACGTTATTCAGACTGTTTAACCTGGCACACAGCACAATTATTAGGGGTGGCCCTGGTGTAAACAGAGCATACGTGTGCGTTTTCTGTGGTTCCAACGGTCTTTGTGTGAATTTTCGTTTACATTAGATGTACCAGGTCTAAATGTAGCAAGTGAGAGAGGAAGAAAACTATTCAATAAAACAGAGAGAAATAAGCAGGTAAGAGGATAAGAGGACAAGACACATGTCCTCACCGTCTCTACTCAAACCGGGACAAGGTAATGTTTTGGGGAAGAGGATTGCTTTGGGGGGACAAGAACAGACATGGAGAGAAAAAAACAACATCAACGGAGACACGGTGGAAAGACAGAAATGTGAGCACAGAGGAAGAGAGATAAGGGGAGAGTGGTGGGAGTGAGTGGGGGCGATGAGAGGATGAGTGGTGAGTGAGAGGAATGCCTGAGACAAAGGGGGGAGGAGAGGAAAGAGAGGGTGGGAATATAACAGTGACTTATTTAATATCACAGAAGAATGAGTGCAGTCTTTGGTGGACATATCAGACCTTACAGGACAGCAAATGAATTCAACGATATACTCTGTTGGTGGAATCTGCATCACAAGAAAATGCAAATTCATCCCTGTCTCCATTAGCCGTGTAAAAGTGAATAGAACTCCAAAAACATCATAGGAAAAAATATCAATTCATGTTGGAAGATAGATATAATTTTTGGCCTTTGCCTAAGAATTATTTCATGTCATTAACTTACTGAAATGAAAGTTTGGTTTGGTTTTTTTTACTTGGGTCGTTTCCTACGTATAACTCTGTTTCAAATACTTTTCATAAGGTTTCACTTTACCATGAAAACAGCTGGAATGTCAGAATACATCACCCTATTTGCATCATCGTTGTTGGTAAAACATTCTTTGACTACAATTTTTGATTTGATGTGTCTAAATTACTCTGAAACAGTGGATGGAAACCAGCTATGTGTAATCTTTTGCTCTTTTTGACTGCCGGGCCATCAAAGGAGACGCATGGCAAGATAAGAAACATTCAACTCCCTTTAAATGTTTGTCACAGCCTGTATTGCATTCCAGCCCGTTGAATAAGCTACTCATTCCCACATACCATGCCTCTCCACCCCTCCTCTGCATTCTCACCGGCCACCGTGTATAAATATATCACACCAATAGCGGCCAGGAAAATGACCTGCAGTGTTTCATGCTTCCCAAGGGACCTACCGCCACTCATAATACCTCAATCCCTCCGCTTAATTCAGCCACTCACTACCACTTTCCAGGGAGCAGGAAATACAGCTGAATATAGCTTATTTGTGTGCCATTATAGCACGCTGTTCAGGTATTTATGCAAGCCAGATCTCCCTATTTCAAAGCGATGTCGATGGCGTCTGTAATGATGCTAGACATGTTGAGATATATGCTGTGCTGCAAAGCACAGATGCGAGATGGAGCACAGATACAGGGGCTTTTGGTTTCTGTAATTTATGACAGTAAAAGGAAGATAAAGAAACAACACTGGAGTATTTCTTTTTCCTTTTATGCTGGTTGAAAAAAGCCAATATGTAGACATCAAATGTGAAAATTGAAAAATAATAGTCGGCTTGGACTGCATGATTTCTTCAAAAAATCAAACTGCAATTACTGCAGCACATACTGCAATTATTGTTACAACTAAGGCCGCAGTGCAAAAATATCTAGACGATCACCTGCAAGGACTGCACTTTCACGATGGTTCCTAACGGGGATAGATCTATCACCACCTGCAGTGATACCAGTTCAACATGCATTTTTGTCAAATACAGGAATGAGAAGAAAATTGTTGTCTGTGACATGTCAGTTGAGACTGGTTTTATATGAGCCTTATATATAAGGCTCATATAAAACCAGGCCTGTACATCACAGGCACACTACCATTGCCAAAGTATGGAATACGCCACACACTGTTTAATATTTAACAAACCAAGAGACGTTTTTAATTTCATGTTGACAAATTGCAAATTCAATTTAGATTTGATTAACTGCTCACAACAGCAATCAACATTATCAGTCCGTATGAACAAATATAATCCCCATATGAAACCAATTAAATCAACAATCATTTTAGCCATCTTTATGCAATCATGTCATGAATATTAGTGTCTTCTGTAGCTGAGATCAAGCTTTCAGTCATGCCTTTGAAAGCAACCTTTTGTCTCTCGTGAATCATTCTGCAGAGAGAGAAATCAGTCCTGCAAGCCTTGGAATTAAACCACAACCTACATGTCACTGGTACAAGTGGGCTGTGACCTATTTGACAAACGCTGTTTGATAATGGGATTCAGCACTAAGCCAGTCTCCATCGCTACACTGCAATCCACTTTCCTCTGCAGGTCGGCTGACCCTTCTCTTGATGTGCTGAAGGATGGCTTGTATGATCTGTTCTCGCTTGTTAAACCTCGTGTGATTTCACAAGGGGAAAGGTTAAACTCACACAACGTCAAGAACCTGTCACCAGAGTCCTACTTGTGATGTCTACAATGCCTCAGAAATCACAGCGTTCTCACTTCATTCCACTTCCTCTTTCAAGGAACAGACAGGCCTCTACCTGAACGCCTCATTTACATTTGAACAGCTGCCTCCCAGTCTGGCTAGACGAACAAACACCAGATTTTCAGCATAAACGCTTGACCAAAAAAAATGTGCCAATTGTGAATTCCAGGGTCAGGAGGTGTCTCACTACACACCCTGACATTTCCAACGGGAGAACAGAGTGAATCTATTTCTCCCTGGCAGTGTTTGTATAAAGCATGCAACAGCAATTATTAAGGCCTAATGAACAACAGAGACAAAACAAAGCATCAGCACACTAACCATTTCTGCTCACCCAAAAGGCTACATTAGCATCTAAAATGCAAATGAAACTCTTACTCGAAATGCAGATACAATTGCTCTTGGAGGAGGGCTGCAGTGAAAAACAATGCTCCCGCTCCCATCCAGTAGACCCAAATAATAAACAATGTGAGCACAAGCAAGAATCAACAGTTTCAAAGAGGTGGACGAAGAAAGGGGAGGAAAGGTGAGGAATGAGTGAACTGCAAACTCATGAGAGCTGGCATCAGTGGGGAAAATTGTTGCAATTTGTGACGCCCAGACAGAGGGTCTGCTCAGTCCTGCGGGCTTTATTTTGATCTTATGTCTGTCACATATGGCAGACATTGCAGATGTCATTCAAGAAGGAATATTGTGCCTCCACATATGGGGCTTAAAGCGATACTCCAGGGGGTTTAGAAAGTTTGACAATTTTCTTGTCATTTACATCTGACATTCTTTTGGAGATATTTGGCATTACCATATTTGGCATACCCATACGCAGCCTTTGCATGAACCACAAAGTAACCATGCTTCTTCAACTGTGCAAAAATTTAATTTATGCAAGCCACAGTAAAAGCTAAATGTATCTTCTGGATTCTCACAGAGCTATGTTATGCCGTATTAATGGTAAACTCCTGTAAAATCAATTTTTGGGGCACTATTTTACTTTACACCCTGCATGTATATCTTCGCAACATTCTCTAAGCTACTTAATGTTATGTGGCGATAACGCAAAAGCTACACATTGACGTGCGAAGTTACATCCGAAGTTACATTTGGATAAAAAGCCAGGAAAAAACTGGTTTCAGCATGAAATGTCATAGGAAATTGTTATAGCAGCAACGGTGAACATATCTATATCTAACTAAACGGATAATATGGCATTTTGAGGCTTTTCCACATGTTCCATAGATCATGTTCTGTGGTCTATTACAGTCTATTCATAGACTAATCATAATGCTGGACTGACAGACCATTCAAATTTCAGACGTAAATTTACAGACAACATGAAATCTAGTAAAAAGTATCACTTTAGTAGCACATGTAGCTATCTTAAGCTGATTCACTTGGCCAGCAGGGGAAAAGAAAGACGGGGACTCAGACTTGGAGTAGAAAAAAAAAGATCGACAGATTGTGTAGCCACAACCGCTTTGACCACCACCAAAATATCTTAAAGCTGTTATCATGTCAAATAGGAGAAATCCTAGAAGGCCTTAAAGAGCAGTGCCGCGCTTTCAACATTTATTTTACAAGCTCCCGGCTCAACAGGCAACCAAATCTATCACTTCAGAATGTATTTCTGAGTCATCCATCAGTGTATACACTGCTGCGGTGTGTGAATGAGTGGGTGACGCTAGAGGTGCCATGTCCAGCGAATGTGATTTGATGTGGCCTAGCTGTGTCCTCAAAACAAGGCTGTAGTGCCACTAATTTGGTTCCTCCAGTAAAGTGTGTGTCGGTGTACGTGCGTGTGTGTGTGTGTGTGTGTGTAGAGAAAGCATGCATGTGGGACTTGTTAAATTTTATTCACTGTCTGTTCTCCAGCTGTGTGTGTGTCTTCCTGTGCTGAGCTCGTCTTTCTCTCTCTCCCCCCTCTTTCTTTTCCTCTCGTTTTCTCTCTGTTGTAATCTGGTCTTGATTAGCAGGCCAGTGGCTGTGGTTGATGGCGGGCAGAGTTATTCCAGCTATGTGTTTGTACTGGGGGGTCCTTGGGGAGAAATGTGTCAGACTGATCCACAGCTTGGACAAGACCCTCACTGCCTCCTTGTGCTATGGAACATGACAGGGAGTGATGGGACACAGAAAGGGAGAAGATGTATAGATTTAGAAGAAGGACAGGGAAGTAGAAAGACTTTTTTGTGTGTTAGTGTCTGTCTCCTGTGGTTATTGAAGCAGGGCCAAGTACTTTAAGTAGTAAACACACACAAATGTGAACACACACAGGCAAGCACACACACTTGGATCTCTTGGCAGGCACAGACCTCAACAAGAGCAACAGTGAAACTGAATCCTGAAGCCATCTCCTAAAACTGTGAAGTCAACAGTCTAACTATTACTGAAGTGCTCCCAGAACATTGGAAATGGGGAAATATAGATTTCTCTGACACTCTATGAGACTTCAGACTATTTACCCTCTCACAGCATGCCTGCTCTCATGCAATCACTCAGCGTGATCTTCTCCAAGCAGCACTAAAAAAGCCTTTTAGTTTTCCTCTCTGATGGCAGTTTTTAAGCACCAGTGGCAAGGAGAAATAGATTGAGAGTTTGAAATGAGACCGAAAGCGATATCTTTGATATTTTACAAAATTTTGTATGGGAAATTATGCCCAAACTAGTTCATACACATTAGTTTATTTAACTGAAGCATTTTGAAGATATTTGGCATTCACTTACCAGCTCTTTGAATACACTGCAATGGATCCATAATACAATTATTTCAGCAGCACAAAGATAGAAGTTATGCACGCCATAATACAAGCTAAACGAAGCTTGTGGATTCCTAAACATGTATTGCAGTAATGATGGTAATGTCTTGTAAAATGTATTTTCTTTGGGTACTGTTTTTCCCTTAAACACCTCATGTGTCTCTACAAAATTCTCTCAGCTACTTCACATTGTGTGTATAAAATGCAAAGCTGCAACTGATGTGGGAATGCACCTGGAATGCACGTACAACCACAACATCGTCATTAGTACAGAGACCTGCGAGGAACAGTAGGTAACGCAAAAACATAAAGGCAGTCAATTTGAAAATGCTTTCCAGTACTAAAGTAAATGACATTAAAATACCAATAGCAGCACCATCTGCCCCAGAGCTTACTGGTAGTTTGAATTTGACCAATCAAGAAACAGTACCAATTCAGGACCCGTTCTTGGAACTAGAACTAGAACTTGTTCTGATACCGATATTGGAAAAGCGTCGGATACCTGACGAAAGTGCTGGCATCGGAATCGGCAAGTAGGCAAGTCTGTGCACCGATCAAATACCATGTAATTTTACTTCACTTTGCTCTGTTTAGCCCTCCTGTTTTTATTAAAGTTTTACAAAGGGCTTACAGTAAAAGTGGTATTTAGTGTCTGCCAATACCCAAAACCCAGGTATCCGTATCGGAAAGGAAAATTGTATCGAAACATCTCTACTTGGTACACATCACAAGGAAACAATGAGCATATTTGTATCTAAACTAACTACTTTGCTTATTACTGCATGTAGACTAACTATTGGAGGCTTTTCCTGTGTTCCATGGACGGTGTATGGATGTGATAAGTGAGTGCCAAATTTTTTCAAAACATAAAAAATAATGTCATGCTCACGTTATTTTAGTCAAATCATTACATTTTGTAAAATTGCAAATCTACTGCTTCAAGTGAGTGTGTGGTAAAGCCAACAGTAGCACAGCATTACGCAGACAACCACAAAGCTTGCCCTGCAAAAATAGTAACACGTAGTGTTTTATTCTTTCCTGTTTCACCTGTAACATCTACACACACACAAGGACACACACACACAAAGAAAGAACAATGCATGACGCCAAAACTACAACCACTGAACACCATAGAAATTTCCAAATACAAATGCGCATCCAGAGTGTGTAAGGAGGGTATATTACAGCTGACATACAGTAAACATTAACTGAAGCTTCACTCATCTCTCCACACACACACACGGGGCTGGGGCTTACCACAGTGGCGCCGGGGCAGGCCAGGCTTCAGCAGCAGCTACTAATTAAGAGCGGTTGGCTGAACAGCTATAGTTAGGGTTGGAACTCGAGGGCTGAAGAGAATAGGGCAACAGGTCTGACACGGTGTGTATGTTTGCGTGTGAATGAATTGTTACCAGCAGCCCAGGGCTATAGGCTAGGCCCCCAGTCCAAGTCTTGCTGACTCAGATTGAGCGCTGCCCGTCTGTCTGCAGTACTACTGGTATAGTGTTGGTGGAATAGTGTCGCTAGCAGGGGGCAGAGCAATTTACCATATCCTTGTCTATACCTTTTCCCTACGGGGAAGCTACTACTACTTTCTCTTCCTCCTTCTACTTTTCATTGCAATGCACCACATTCCACACACCCTTTTATTTTCTGTTTGTCCCCACCACTTACGCACAAAGTCAATATAATTCAAAGGGCTTCATTGACAAAGAATGTGTTTGCAGAGCTGAGGTGAGGATTACAGTGGGGATCATAACAGGAAATGAGGAAATGCATGTGCTTCGAAACACTTCCACAACACTGATACACATAAGTTGTGTGTGTATGTGTGTGTGATCTTTCTTGAGGAACCCTGGGTATTAACAACTTCACTATGCGGCTCAGTGTGTCACACTTAATGTAAATACTAAAACAAAAAAGGAGACATTGGTTACAACCAGACATTCTGTATGTACTGAATGTATGTCTTGGACACTTTCAGTCACAAATTGGTTTTACAGCATGCAGCACAAGCACATTTTTTCTGGTATGAACTACAAACCACCAAGTGTGTAGTAGACTAACAAAGCAAATTGTTCTATGGCAATAATGGCTGACCATATTAACATACATTAAAGTGGGCTTGTGGCAGAGTAAGAAGCTTGGCTGGGCCTTAGTTATTCAGTTTCCTGGCTAATCCTATTGTTGTTGAGAGTGAGCGAGAAGTGGTGAGCTTCATGTTAAATCCTTTCTTTTGTCTCTAATTTAATTCTGCATTCACAGTCTTTGCCACCAAATACCTAAAATAACAGTACTCCACATTTAAGTGTTGGCCATTTCTGAAAGTCAAGTAGTATCCTCATATCCTCCTCATGCAATCCATGTACTCTGAGGTACAGTATTGTACATGTCACATCAAAGAAGGCAAAAGCGGATTATAACTATCCATAACTTAGACTGATTTCATTCAGATGTCACAGCCCTTCCGCTGCATTCCCAGCGTTTCTGAACTGTCACGATGGAAAGTGACATTGTTAACATTTGGAATGTTCACACTGTGGGAAGGTTAATGACATAAATTTGGCAATTTGCCATTTTTGTGGACCGTGCCCGAGAATCATGCCTTCCTTTCTCAGGACTGCTGAGCTGCATACAAATGTACACACACCAGCACAGACACATTTGTTCCTTTGTGTTTGCAGTCTAAACAGAGTATTACAGGGGAGTGTGTCAGTTTATTGTTTACCTGTTCCTCTCGATCCCTGATGTTTACCTCTGCTGAACAATGGACTGACCTGGGAAAACGTGAATCCTGTTGTGTGTGAGTGTGTGTGTGTGTGTGTGTGTGTGTGTGTGTGTGTGTGTGGGTGGGTGGGTGTGTATGCGTGAGTGTACATTTTGGAATGAGTCCTAAAATCTGACTCTCATTATAATCCCCTCGAAACACCTAACACAACAGTTTCAAAACACCGCTGTGCCTCTTCACATGAAACTTGTGGCCTTAAAAAAATGACATATCCTCAGAACCACAAAATTAAAAAAGCTGCTGACATTAAAGACACAAAACATAGATGGGAGATGATCAATTTCCCAGCTTTCCTTAGTCTAAATGGTAACATAAGGAAACACCACTGAATGTACCTATATGCAAAAACTCTCACAGATCTGCTCAACTGCTCACCTGAAAGACCAAAATTAAAGTTTCGACCATCTCTGTGAGAAGAGGGCTCTCTCTGTATTATCTCATGAAAAAATCTTTTGGATCAAAACAGGATAAGAACTTGTGGCGTGTTATTATGCGTAACCTTTCATTGTGCAAGCTTGACACGGAGACAGACAGGGAAAAAGAACAGAGGCTTGCGCTGTGCCCATCCTCACTCTGGCGCTATGCCAAGGCTGATGAGAAATAAAGGGGGGGGGGTGTTAGAGGGCATGATTCCCCTGGCAGGATCCCTGGGACCCAGCGGAGGGCAGGGTTCACCCACTGAAGGAGAGGCTGCGTGCCCGGCAGTCAATTAGCAGCTTGCATTTACACAACAAATGGAGCTCCCACGGTTTCTCTTGCACACACGCGTGCACACTCCTCGCGAGTGTATCCACTCAGCACTCATCAGCACACGCCGACGCAAGGTCAGAGAAAAGGGGGGAGAGACAAATAGAAAAAGAGCCAGAGAGAGTAAGAGAGGGAGAGAGCAAGAGGCTAGCTGTCTGCTAAAGTGGCACTCCACAACTGCTAACTCAATGCCTGTATCATAAATGGAAGTACACTGCACGTACACATGTACAGCAGAATACTGCTTTTGTGAAACAGGTATGTATATGTGTTCTCAAACACACTTTGTCCAAATAAGATTTCATAGAAGAGACAACCCTGAAAGGGACATGTGCACCATGGCTCAAAGGCCAAATGTGAGAACTTCTCCATCGTGACTACGGGTAAGTTCAGAGATCAATTGTATATACAAAGTACCTCACAATGACCTACATGTTTACATGAGCTCCCTCCGTGAACCTTCATTAGCATAGTGGCAACAGGTTGACAGCTTGTCATTTACTTCTGCAGCTCTTGAGTCTCTGTCTGTATTGTATAAACTACAGGCACATAAAAATTTACTTCAATCAGATTATCAAAAGAATGTCACTAGTTTCAGTTTGTATTGGCACTGTCACACTATTTTGCTTGAAGGTACACAGATCCACTGCATAATAGCAGCAATAAATTATACTCACTGTAATTTCTAATTCTCCTTTTGGCATTTTGCAGCATTAATGATTGTTTGCTAAACAAATCAGCAGGAACAGCCAGCTTCGTGCATTGTGGCATCTAATATTAATCCAAAATACATTTTAAACTGCCAGATTTTTAATTTACCGGAACAGTCTAATATATATGAACACTGCTGAAATGTTGATTGGGTGCAGTGTCAAACTGATGCGGTGCTATGAAGCAGCCATAGTTTACCAGACCAAAAATACCCCTGGTGTGAAATGGACAGAAACGGACAGAAACAAAACTGACAATGCAGGAGTGATTGAAAAACACAGCTTTAGCCAGAGTCCTTCAAGAAAATGGTCATCCCAGGTGAGGGCTGAATTGGAGCTGGAAGAGTTTGTCCTTGTCAAAACCCAGTGAAAATCCAAATGAACTGTAATTACATGAAACACAGAGCAGGGTTTGATTCACAAAATTATTCTGAATAGTGCCAAAAAGACATTACTACAGAGCCAGGAAAGTTGGTGCGCAGTGAAAAAGATTTTTTAAAATTATTTAACTCCTACAATAGTGACAACACTGGATCCACCTAATGGAGTTTTAGGTCAAAAAGCAGCTAGCTGGTCTCAGAATTCTGTGGTTTATCAGTGATGCAAGGTCCCACATGAGCAGCAACAAGTGGTTATAAAACACAGATTGACTAAGTGTTCAATACTGTGTCATATGCATTAGATATTGGGAGTTTGTGTATGATTCAAGTATTACTCAGGAGACAGGTTTGGGAGACAAACACTGTCTCTGTCCATCCTGCTTCCCCTGCTCCTCCTCACCATCTGTTATTCTCTTCTATTGGCAATCAGGTGAGAACTGGCTGTAGATGCCTTGTATATCTGAGTGGTGTTTGGGTATGTGTATGATGGGGGTCTCAGAGGTTACAGTGGACGTAGCCTTGCAATTTAAATGGGGAAAATATATGCATTTTCTGCTGCTGTTGACAATGTTGTGAGCATTTGCACTACCATTGGGTAGGCTTGCCATTATGAGCATTTCTCTAACCATCTACCCTCTATGAACACTGTCCATTCATCTTCTAGCCTATACATCAGTCTATCAGGCACAATTATTGGTGAAAGGAGACCAGTGATAAGTGGATGAGAGGTGACCTGCACCATGCAGCAATCAAACTCCAACCCATCTCTCTCGGTCACTCTTATGCTTTCTGTCTCTCTCTCCCTCCAGCTGTGCTCGGAATAGGCCCTTAAATCACCCATCCTGGGCCTTTTGATTGGTTGACCTCTCTGCATGATTAAACAGCCATTTTCATCACGTCTGGCCAAGGAGAGCGTCAGAATGAGAACGAGGTAGGGGAGTTGAGTCGACACCGATCACCGAGTGGGATGTCGCTACAATGATGCTGATGATGACAGGCAAGTGAAGGCACATTGAAATTCCAGAGTGCATGCTGGTGTGACTATCACCTGGAAGTATAATAGATAGTGTGAGACTGAATACCACCAAGTATGCCAGAGGACCAGCACTGACTGTAACAAAGGACATAGCATGGCACAAAGCTCAAACACAAGGCAAAGAGGACTGGATCCAAATTTAGGCCACTGAATTACAAGTTACTGTTAAGCTTGTTACATGCTTCTTCTTCTAAGCTTGTTATAGGGTGTTCAGACAGACTGAAAAGGATGAAAAGCCCCTTCCGGATATCAATGTGTCTGTCAGGGGGACTATGTTACCATTTTTAACTTTCCAAAACCTTAAATATAAAAAACACACCATATTTCCCTTGTGACCATCCAAGTAACACAGAATTGGTGTGAAAAAACACTCGCAAAATAGTTTTCTTCTCTCACGTTAGATTCCAGCATTCACCACTATGTTAGTCTGCATGTTTGCAATGCAAGTTAAAAGTCTGGTTGATCCATTTCCTTGAAGTTATGCAGGCCAAATAAATCAGAATTTTCTCAACAGGCAGTCCTACATTGAGATTACACAGGCCCACGTTTATATTCCGGATCGCCAACATCTATTATTCCTATCTGTGTGTAAATGTTATTCATATATTTGCCCACAACACAAAGACTGACTGCTTTACAAATACAAACCTTCTTTCACCCTGGTGGACCATGTGTTGTCTGAGTAAGGGCACAACATTTTCACCACATTATACTGGTCAAAGAGCATTTCAGTTCAAGGAATCATTAGTTTACCGGCACGACCCACCATAGCGAATGCCTGAAATCACAAATTCCTTGAAATTATGACAACTGGGCAGTTGAACAGTTTGAATTTTCTCTCCTTCCGTGAAACCAAACTACTTTTCCGATAAAATCACCACTCCCCAGTTAACATCTGTTTGGCTTCCAAATAAAAAAACACTGTAAAGCTTTTGTGGCGGGATGGTGCAATCAACAGCAGCTGTTCGGATACAGCATTGAGTCCTTAATCAAAGTTTGAGTCAGCTTCTGAGTTTTTGTCATCCTTCTCCCACCCTCTCCATCTTTTTCTCCACCCTGTTGGTACACAACAGATTCTCCCTACAAAAGCATTATTCATAATTCTTTGGTACGAGTTGCTCCATTGCTGTTCAGCACGAGCCACTACTGCCAAGTTCCCTCCCCCACTCTTCTGTTCTTCTTTTCCCTCAGCCATTTCTGGCTGAGGTACTAGCTCTGGCATAGTTTTGTTCTGATTTCTCCTATCCCGCCCTTTCACAAATCTAAATGCTCAAGGCTTTTGTGTTCCTGCAGCTACAACCAGACTGGGTGATGGGCTACTTTCGAAAATGTGTCTGTGCTGCGGCCAAGTATGACTGTGGCACTGATTGCCAAGGGCAGAATGAGGTGTGCCTCTTGATTGAGGTAAGAACAGCATGTGTCATGTTTTGCAAACAGCAGATGCTCTGAAATGTGTATACATTAATATAGAAATATAGACGCGTGACCCAAAGAAACTGATCCCTCTAGTCCCCATGGAATGATTCTACAACACACTCGGGCTAAAAAAATGTGTAACGTGTTGCTTTAAGGGCTCGGTTTAAAAAATTGATTTTCCGATTTACATCGATCCTCATCTGAAAGATCCGATATTGAATCATAAAATACTTAGATCGATCTTTTCATATATGCCATTTCCTGTACCCTCTGTGGGTGGTGCAGTGCGTGCGGTAAAATATCACTAATGAATCAATATCGAATTGAAACCTTGTGATCGGAATCGAATTGATTCAGGAAATCAGTAGCAATACCCAGCCTTAGTTGTTTTTAACCTTTGATCTTGCAGGTAGATTTAAACAATGTATAAATTAAAAAAAAAAAAGTAAAAAAAAGATTGATTGCTTTGTCTGCATTAAATTGCATACAAACATACTGAGAGAGCACATGAAGTCAAGACAGGAAAGACGGGGGCTTGCTGTGAAACAAAGGTGCTGGACAATGGAATGGACCAAGGCCTGCATTCAAACGTTCAACCTTCTTGCACTGCTGCCTAATATCTACATCATCTCAGTGGTTTTATGCTCCCCTTGCTTTTCTGTCTGCACTCATCATTTAGTTTTGACAAAAGTGTCAATTAGACACTGTTTGTCACAAGAGCCGTGTCATGCTGACCTCAAGAGTCACTTAGGGTCACACTCAGAAAACAATGGAGAGCCAGACCAACCAGAAAAGCTACATTCCTTCACGTGTAGTGGAAAACAAGAAAATCTTGGGAGGAAGCCTCCAGAAGAAAGCCTTGGGGGGAATGAAAAGAGCTCCTCTGGGCTACAGAGCCTCAACACATCACACCACTCACAAGTTACACACCCCATTGCATTTGGAATGTGGCTGCCTGACAACAGTTGAATGGTGTTGGTGGTGCATTCCTCCATGTTTGCAGGCTGGTCTGTCACATGCTCGACCTCCTTATCAGCCCAGAAAATCCACCAGCACAACTTGAGTCCTTCTTCCCTGCTCTGAATCAACGCACTATGGCAAATTCATTTATAGTTTGAATCAAGCATCGACTAACACTTAAAAGAGACTCTTCACAACCCTCTCCATTCATGGGGAAGTTAGCACCTCAATGACCAGCGTGATAGGGAGAGTAGGTGCAAGGTCAGAGGTCACTGAGCTAAACTGGAGCTATCACACAACAGCGAGCGCTCCCGTAGGAGCAGGTTACCCAGGGCTGAGCAAAAAGCAACAACTCCACCTTCAAAGTTGGGATCAGTCTAACCTTTGACCACCTCTCTATCCCACTAGTATTCCACTCTACCTTCATATTTAGACTCTTTCTCCACTCTTTCCATTTCTGGTTCCAATCTTCACCCCACCCCCATCCTGGCATTACACAATTGTCTGGCCTGGAGTATTTATTCCCCTCCCTGGCCTGGCTCTGCTCTACAGGGGGTCAAGGAGGCAGAGGAGACTTAAAAGTACCCCTGGGACACATGCGGCTGCAGTGTGAAGCAAGCCCAGCCCTGCTAAAAGAATTAGACTGAGCAGCCACCAATGTCCTGCACAACATGTCGTCGAGTGGTTTTCCTCTTAACAAGCTACGTAAAGGAGAAAAAGGCGGGGGGGCAGGTTTTATGATCTTCGAGCAGATTTCCACTGATGGAGGAGAAAAACAACCAAACTTTCTTGAGCATATAAGAATTGGTGGTCTCAGCTGTTCAGCACCTTCTATACAGAGGTGCTGAGGTTGCATTAAAGCTGCATAAGAGATACCATGGTGTTGTCATGAGTCTGCTAACGCCTCTAACATTTAGGAAGACATTGCACTGATTTGCATGAGGTTGAAGGTAGCAGCACTGTGTAACTGTAGTGAATCTAAAAAGTCCCGTGTACATGTGTCTATGGTCAACATGCTATGCAGTGGCACAATGCCAAAACACAATGGGGGCCAGACTTGGTGGGCTACTCATCACTTCTTCCTATTTAACCCTTTGAAAGGAGCACAAAAGAGTGCCTGACAAAAGAAGCCGTGTAACGAAAGGGAGGTGGGGCGAGGGTGGGGGAGCGGGGCATTCAATGTTGCTTCAGCACCATTTTAAGGATCTCTCAGGCAACATTTTCTATTTGTTGTCCAATGCTCTGCCATAAGCACAGGCAACAGATGCCAGGAATCCAAACTTTTTCTCAGAGCCGGACCCAACGCTGTGATTAGGGTGACTGAATCAGTAGGCCAAACACCACTAAAATGTGTAACAGGCTTACTTCATTTTAACGTCTCAGTTTCCTTCAAAACAACATATCTGTGGTTCCTTTGGACATCTGTCCATCCCAAACTAATAATGAAAAAGTCTCTAAGTATAAAGCTGCTCAAAATCTAGTCCACATCCAGCTGAGGCAGGATTGGATAGTGAATCTAAAATCACATTCTGGTACACTGAGGGACAAAATAGGATTTTTGTCTTTTATTGACTGTTGTTTTTCAGTTTTTTTTTTTTATGTGTCTGTCTTCACGAGATCTCACCGAACAAGCCCATATCACCGCCCCACGTCTGATGACTCCCAGGTACTCAGGGGAACAATTAGTAAACAAAATGAATAAATGAGTGTGTATCACCATCTGGTAAACACACAGAGATGCTGACATCAGAGTGTATGGCTTATGAGCCATGGAGCCTGTGAACGTGCGGGTACACACACACATAACAAGAGAGTGACTCTACCTGTCCTACACACAAACACACCCCTCCGACTTTCAAACGAGTCCCCGTAACATGGGGGTTGAGGCTGGTTAGCCCTCTGTACAGCCACAGCAACAAAGCGAGACAGGCAGCTAGCTAGCTGATTTATAGGCTCGCACGAGGCTATGCTTTCCCTAGGCAAGTGGCTCTCTTCAAAGGCCAGCGTTCTATTAGTCTTATTTACTGGGCTGGGGAGGCCTCCTGAATTATTTAAAATTCCCATTGGTAAATACAACAGATACCAACAGGGTATGTGTGTCGTGTGTAGGGGGGGG
>OMNV01008767.1:46025-62523 GCA_900303265.1 Brotula barbata
GGCGAGTCGCGTTACCTGCAGTACCACACCGAGCCCACAGAGGGCGCCCCCGGGTTGGTTTCTTACTGTGATACGAGGTGTTTTAGTCCCGGAGGGGCCACGTGGGGCCAATAGTTCACTCACCATCACAAGGAAATCTGTAAAATATTCAAAAGCTATAACTCCAACTCAGTGTCGTGCATCTGATTATCTTTACTTCATGTGAGGAGTAATCTGCTACTGAATAACAAGATGTCATAGGAGATCAGTTTTATTTGTTGCATTAAAAACACATCTTGACACAGGAATGGAACGTAGTCATGTACAGAAGGAGAAAATGTTCAGAGAAATGAGCCGCTAATTTTGCACAAATATCTAACAGAGCGAAGTTTAAATTGAAGTCTTCTCAATTATCAGTTAATTTACAGTGTTTAGGTGTATATATTTTATATTACTTTGCAGCATTTAACATTTTATCCAATACAATATTAGGTTCGATATCACCTGCAATATTTACATTCATAAAAGGTAAAATATCACTTTTTAATGTCACTGCAATACTACTTTGTTATACTATGTAACTTGTATTGCTATTCAATTAGGCACTGTTGTTACCATTTACTCTGTATACACTTTTTATTTTATATCTCACTTTACATATAAGTTGTTTTTATTCAATGTTACTGTAATTTTGGAACAATCTCTGGCACAAGAATTACTTCTGGGATCAATAAAGTTCTATCTTATCTTATCTTATACTTCTTAATCTTATTGTCTTTCATATTTTATAATATAAACATAAATTTGGATTGTTACAAATTTACGATTTTGAATGAAACCTTGTAAAGGTGGTAGCCTCATAGTTTAAGAAGTCAAATGTCTGTAACATGTTCTTATATGAGTTCTGTCTCTAAAATTCTGCAATAAAATCTTTATCTATCACAATGATTATGACAGTTGTGACTTTGAAATAGCTTATTCATTTGTAAACTATAAAAATGAGTAATATTACAACAAAACCAATTTTGTGAGTGGATTGATCACATCAAAAAAAAAAGTTTGTGCAATTTTGAAAATGTGATGAACGTCTCTGCATAGACACTGATGCATGCTGGGATGTGTTCAAGGAAGTGGCAGTGCCAGATGCCAGGAAAACCTACAATGTTTCTAAAACAACTGCGTTATTGTAAAGCTTCTGGTAAAAGTAGTTCAGTTAGTAGCTTTGCTACGTGTAACTAGCTAATCCCCAACACTGCAATGAAGTGATTCTTTTGGTGATACAGTTTGTGTGAGACCGATCCAGGCTCTTCTTAAACATTTTAATTTGTTCACTTTTCTGATGATATGCAAAGCGACGACAGTAAAAGTGACTTTGAAAGTTGAATTTTAATATCCACCGCACACATCAAGAGCTTGGACAAAGTGTGGTTTGGGCACAGCTCCACAATGTCTCTGAAGAAAGGAAGCTTTTAGGATAACTCAGTTAGTCAAATAGGCATCTTAGGTTACCAATTGCACTCAGGAGAGCTGAGAGGAAGATCTGGCACTAACCACACCACCTGGCTCCTTGCAAATGTGTGTGTGTGTGTGTGTGTGCAGGTGTGTCAGGCAGAAAGAGGGACCGTGTATATTCGATCCTGACAGATCACATTTTAGTGTTTGTGAATGAAAAAGCAGTGTAACTTCATCACCTGTCAGGACCATTTTTCTGTGACATCACACACGTTTTAGTGTTTTGAGAAGTCCTGTCTGTGACTGGAGACGGCTGATCTGGACTGAGCCATTCTCTATCTCTCATTTAAACACTCAAACACTGATTATCTATGAGGTGAAGTCAGTCCACTTTCAATTCAGGTCAGTGGTGGGATCTCATGGGCAAAAACTCATCAGGCAGAGTACAATGTCAGCTTTATGCACAGCCAGTAAAAAAACATCTTCATTTTACTCACCAGTACTTACAGTGTTTGTTGCTCAGTTTTATATTGTGCATTGGTTTCTCCTTCACTTAAGTGTGTATGTACTGACAATTAAGTCGAAAATCTTTACACCTCCATCTTTCTCCCTGGTTACGGTGCACATTCCAGAGTTGTGTTGTATACGGCGCCCGGTGATGTTTTTTGTGTTTTTAATGAGCCAGATTAATCTGGACTGTCACGAGCTGACTACACGATGCACAGGCTGGCGGAGCGACTTGGTATGAAAGCACAAAGAACATTAAATACATTTACACATGGTTGTTTGGTGGTTTGTTGTTTTTTTTTGTGTGTGTGTTTTTTCACTCATG
Organism: Brotula barbata; assembly: GCA_900303265.1. Lineage (NCBI taxonomy): Eukaryota > Metazoa > Chordata > Actinopteri > Ophidiiformes > Ophidiidae > Brotula > Brotula barbata. The sequence continues at coordinate 48,289 of OMNV01008767.1, forward strand.
CACTATTAATGGGGCTGTATTTGGCAAAAAAAAAAACAACACAATTTAAGCAAGCGCAGAGATAAAAGAACTGACGGATGGTGGGCAAAATAATTCCCAGTTGTCCTTGAAAACACGAAGCCGTATTTGCATATATATATATGAACACATAATTCTGTTGAACTCGCGCAATTTATAAAGATTATGTACATTAACATCATACAGTCATGCAGCAACTTTGGCCCATTTAACAAGCTAACCAATGTTTCAATTCTTCAATAGAAACAGCCTTGAATATTATACATATTTCAACATCAAGAATATCAGTTGATAAAATCTGAAAGTCGGTCCGCTGTCGGGTCATTGCAAACCACGCTGCTGGCTCATGAAACCACAAACTCTTATTTAAAAGCAATAAAAACTTCAGATCTGTGCCAATTAGGAAACCTAATCAGATTTGTGCCAGTAGGTGAAGTCCAGGCTCGATGCTCCTGTAAGCCTGAGGTGACACAGCACCGACTAACCACGTAATGAGCCATTAATTGGCTAACAACAAGACAGCCGACTGTTAGGCAGCACGGTTGCAGGATATCATCGCGCTAAACCTGTCTGATCCATTCCTGTTTTGACTCTCAGGATCTCAGGCAATTATGACACCGTACCATCTGTGCAAGCCACCACCAGATCCGGACGGTTATTAGGTGCTGTTTGGTGTAACGCGCCGTGCTATGAATGCTGTTTTTTTCAAAATAATGAAACAACACCAACTCACTGTAAAAACAAACAAACAAAAAAACAAACTCTGCTGTCTTTTTGCGGAGAGTTGCATCTAATGGATGGGCCACATGTCCAGTGTTTAGGGTCTTGTTAGTGTCGCAGAGTCCTCCATTATGGCCTTTCCTGGCACCGAACCTGCTGTCTGATACGCCGTGTGTCGGGCCAGCAGAGTTGGAGATGAGTTAGCAAACTTAACTTAACTTAACTTTTCAGTCGCTTGACAGTATCGTAGCCATTTTACACCCAATGTGACAAACTTTTTTCCTTGTCATGTGGATAGGAGTCGGTGGCAAAGTGTTACAACAGTTTCAAAACACACACACACACACACACACTTAACTCTCAAGACTCACCCCTGCAGACACTACTGCTACTCCAAAAATATTAAATTCATGAAATGCACTCTGTACCAAAGATACTCATTACAATGCCAAATCCTTTTGACCTTGATTATGAATTTGTGCTACTTCCAATAGCGTTATGGATTAAATGATTTTTAGACTTTAATAAGTACGTACTCTTGGTTTACAAAGAAAATAAACTTTTCAAATAATACAGTAATTGTAATGAAAGACAACAGAAAGAAATGCATAGTTTCAGATTACTTTAAGAATTGTTTTATGTCTTTCAAAATTACATTGAGAGTCACAGCATGAATAATAATGTACATTCATATAAACCCCCAAGAAAAACACCGATGGGTTTATCTCTATTAATTATCATATCATCTTGTTGTTTTCATCTGTTTCTGTGATTTACTGTTTTATTTTGTTATTATTGTTCCCTCTCCTTTCAGTGTCCACTTCCTGTCAAGATTCCCTCCTCTGTGATTACCTGGACCCGCCCTAATGTGTTGCACCTGTGTCTACTCGTCTCCCCCCTTCCCAGAGTATCATCTTTATGTCTGTTTGTTCCTGGAGTGTGTGTGAGCAGCGTTTTGTCTTACCTGTTGCCTGCCGTTCTGGATACCTTTCTCTGTGTACTGAACCCTGCTTAGTAAAGACATTGAACTTTAACCTGCGTGGAGTTTGTATTTGTGAGTCCATTACCTGTTGGAGTCTGACTGAAGCATTTTGGGGAAAGATCATTTTAAGAATGCCATAACTATAAAACAAAATAAGACTCACTGTAACAGATTATTGGATATTTTTTCTTTTTGCCATAACTTGAAATTGAGACATTTGTTTCACCTTTCCTTCCTCAATTATTAACGTGTTCCTAATGTGAAATGTACACACTAAATGTATTCCACCTCCATTGAATAAAACTGAACACTTTTGTCGAGTTTGTGTTTTGGAGGGAATTATCAATTCATCGGTCAGATTTTAAAGGGTTAATATATTAGTTAATTGCTCTCACGAGCTGGTCGTACTTCTCACTTCTTCATTAACAGAGAGGTTTTGGCTCAGCTGAACTACTTTGAATCTTAAGTAGCTTCTAGATTGAAAAGCTACTTTACTGCTCCCTGATTTCAGTCCTCTTCTTCAAACCTCGCACCATTTGTCGGAGCTGAGCTTCTCCCATCCCCCCGAGCTATGTCAACACCATCTCATCCCACCAAGCTGTGCTCTTTAACCTCATCCTCCATCCCCTAATTCTCCAAGCTGTTAACTTTCCCCCCACAATTCAAAGTCAGTAGGTGATGGACAAACATCTGGACCAGGGCTTTTGCCAAATCTATTCTATAAAGTTATCGTCACTGGAACCGAACCACTTTTCCAGCTTCAGTTAGTGGTGAGCATCATATTGAGTGGTTGAGTCTTTATTGTAAATTTCAGCTGACGGATGACGTTTACTTAACACATCACAAAGCGTTCCGTGTATAAGTGGACCACTTCAGTATGGAAGAAAGTAAGACAGACGTTGATCAAACGGTAACATACGGACATCTGACACAACAGGACAGCGAGGAGAGCGGAGGCTTAAACAACCTGCGGCCGACGGAGGTTCAAGTGCATTTGAGCTCTGCGTATATGCTGTGCTTTTAAAATAATAATGTCTTAAGTAAGGTTATAAGAGTTAAGAATATTTCCATCTCAATTATTCATTCAATGCAGGAAGCAGGAAACCTTAAGAGACTCTGGAGACTTGTTCTTTAAAATTGCTGCAACCTTATAGGCAGGCTCATTGGCTGTGATTTAATGCACATCTTTTCATAGACCTCAATTATCAATTAGCTGTAAGTGTACACCATTGGGAATATCCTCGGTCGTGTCCGCCACATTAACATCCATTAGAAGTGAATCACCTGTCTGCACTGGAGCTCCTCAGCCACTGAATGTTTTCCTCTGGGCTGCAATCTGTCATATTGGGGAGAAAAAGAAAGGTACCATCATTATTTTTTAATTACTCCTAAATCATTCTGAGGTGCTCACAAATCTCACAAATAATACTTCAGACGAGCGGTACAGCTAGAGGCTGATTTCTCTAATTAGAGATGTGGCAGGAGCAGGACCGTCATGAACATACGAACGAGTGCATCTGTGGCTTAAATTGGATGGATTTATATAACTGCCATTAAAAGAAATGTAAATCGGTCGTCACACAAGTAAATCACTGGTTACACGCACAATTTTTTTCATTCGGATTGTAATTATTCCGATTGAAGAGGTCGCAGAGGTCATCTGTGATCTTTATCCCGCGTGAATCCGGCGTGTCCCTCATTGGTGAAGATTCCACCGCGAATGACCGACCGCATATCGCAGGAAGGGAGAACTCGAATCCATCTGAGGAGCTGAGCGGGAGCACACGCTCTCTAGCTCGCTCGACCACCGCTCCCTCTCTCTTTCTCTCGTCCTTTTTTACAACTATTTTTTCATAGTTTTTTTTTCTTTGACATCGTATCAGGGGATAATGCCAGTAAATTTGACTCAAACGTAGATGTCACTCGTTCCGTGTGAATGCGCCTCACCAAACACAGACATGAGTGGGGTCATTTTTAAACCACACGGGGGCCTCAGGTAATACAAGTCCAGTACAAATAGAGTTTAAATCGTTATTTTTTACCTTCATATTCAGTTCTTTCTACCTCTCTGGTACCAGTATCAATTTCATTCGGTTTGGGTTGTTTTTATGTTTTTATGGAGCATTTTTATTCGGGTTGGGCTTTTAAAACGATTATAATATGAATATTAGGCTCCATGTAAACCCAGCAAATGTGATCAGGAGTAAGTTGTACCGAGGAGAACATCTGGTCGAGTCTAGCATACCCACAATCGTGGTCTTTGTGCTGTGCTTTCCTGTCCCCTGGCCACCTTGTTCACCGGCTATAGAGCTATTTGGGGCACACATTTCTGAAGTACCTAATCATAATTAAAATCCAAGTGAGACAACTGGAACCCAATTAGTGACAAGAAGCCTTTTTGTGTCCTTTCTTGGCTGCAATCAAAGGCTTAATTTGGCCTTTCTTTGCTGCTTTCTGATGTCAGCGCCTAGGGGCCCGTTTGATAGCGAGATCGGCAAACACCAGGCTTTTGATCAGACACAAGATGTTTCATCACAATCAAAATTACAGGAACACGTGTCCTGGCTTTGTTTTGATATCAGCATTCCTGATTCGGGGGGAACCTGATTTGTTGGACAATGAGGGCACTGGAGCGACGTACACAAAGAAAACAGGAGCTTTGATATTTCAGGTTGCAAAGCGCTCCTGTAGCCGTCCTTTAGGAGCTCAGTTCAAATTAAATTGCTGTAATCACGGTGCGGACTTGAAAGAACGTTATAGCATATGGCATTAAAGATGAAAACCCATATGGACGCCATACTCCGCGGCCCCGTGCTTTAATGTGCACTCCCGTTCCTCCCCATGCTGAGACCGCTATGGAAAAGGTGTTTATGCTGATGTTTACGATCCCAGTCCAATATGTGAGGTGAGTATTGATGATCATAGTAATTTCGCTCACTTACGATGAAACATGTTGTTTTCAAGATGTGTTGAAGTGTGTTTGTAACAGCCACCCCGTGTCAGCAGTGTCTGTGCCCTTTCCTTAATCACTTTCATTCAACGTATGCATGCTGCTTATGTGTGTGTGTGTGTGTGTGTGTGTGTGTCTGTGTGTGTGCTCCTCGATTGATTTCTCTGATGCACTGCAGATGTACTTGATTTGATCTTCCTGTTTAACCGGCTTCGCTCGTGTTGCTCTGCGACGGTTAGGCTGCTGGTGATGCGGTTCAACTTTTCATAGATGCTTGTTTTATTCACCGTGTGTTGGGTAAACGCTACAAGTTTGGAAGGAGCGTAAGCATAAATAGATGAATCACGTTGCACTGAATTTTTGGTAAGGTGACCGTTCGCCTGAAACGTTAAAACCACTAACAATAACATTAATAATAAAAAAATAAAACAGCATTATACGTTGGTCCAAACTTTGCCCTAAGTCGTTTAAATGTTGAATAACGGATGAACTGAAATTTGACAGGCCAGAAAACCGTCCGATCACTTGGCAAACGTGTAATTTATCAGTCCTGCATGTCAGATGACATCCATTCAGGCTAAAATTCGTCCCACTAAAAATCAGTGGGGTATGACTTCACGACTACAGTCCCACTTAATCCCCTAAAAGATGTTAATGCCTCATTCACTCTACACAATTATAGCCCCAATTTCCTCTCAGCATTAAAATCTGTGAGCATCAAATAGTGACTAGCGATTTCTCTTGGGCCGAAATGGTGTAGTGGGTGTGTCCGTGTTACTGACCGGTCATATAGAGCAAAAAACTCATGACTCGTGAAAAGCAAGGCAAAATAGTCCGTGTTCTTAAACTTAATGTTGTTGGGTTTTGTCTCTCTATTGGTGAAGTTTCCTGTCTCACATTGGAGGGCCCCCCTGAGAAGCTGCTGCACACCGTCCACAGAGCAGTACTGCACACGGTGGTGTCATCGTTTTGATTGGTATTCAGCCCAAATTGAAACATGGGTCACTGTGGACAATAAACAGTCATATTCTGTGCAGTATCACTTTACTGCTGAACTATTATTGTATTTCTTATTTCAATACTATGTGTAACATTATTTCTTTAAATCTGGTACAACACTGCAATGACTATCATCTAATGCTATATACTTTGCTCATCATCGGTTTAACATTATCATGTCCCATGTAAAATACTATGTTCAATATTATGCACTATTACAGTCACCATCATGTACAATGTCACTGTCTAAGTTTTAACTTGACATAATATTATCATATACAAATTAAGTTGAATATCATGTGCAATATTTATCTTCATTGTCAGTTCGATATCACCTTTATAACTGCCAATATTACTTTGTCATAGCTATCTCTATTCTCTCTATAAACTCTATTTTGGTTATTCTAAGCTTACTTGCACACTTATGTTAGTCCTTGTTATTCTATTATTCTATTCACTGCACATTCTGGACTGTTTTTCTATTGTTTTTATTCGACGTTATTGTAATTTTAGGGAAATTTCTGGCACAAGAATTTTCCTTGTAATTAATAAAGTTCTATTTTATCTTATGTTATCTTATCAAATGAAAGCTACATATCGCTATCAAAAAGTTGCTTTTAAAATAAGTTAAAAAAAAACATTAGGTCAGCGGTTCAGGCCAATGGATGGATGGGCAGACAGACAGATACTGTAGATGGACCCACTCCCTGTCTGGAACGTTGATGACAGCTGACTCTTGCATGAGTCTGAGAGAATTATTCCACCCCGTGACCATGCCAGGTTTAAGGTGTGGTGATGGTAACACTTTGAGTCATATCTTGGCATATGCTTATGCCAAAGGTTTGACTGAACAGGAAGTTTGTGTTTTGTCTGGCGTTACACTAACAGGTTCTGTCGTCTTTACTGGGCCCGGAGCTGAAATCGGATCTCACAAGCCTCTCTCCCTGACAGTGACGGATCGTGTTCCACCTTGACCCATAGGAACACAAAGAACGACACCAAAGCCCTAGACAAACTTTACAGTTCATGCCTGACATAGTACACCTGTGTCTAATGAGTCATCGCCTCCACCAAGGACGTCATGTTTGTATGTGTTTCAGTTTTTGCTATTTGTTAGCAGGATAGCAAAAGAAATATGATTTTAATGACGTTTTGTTTCATTAAAAAAAGTTATAATGTTATTATAAATTCTATATATTTAGGCCATAGACAACCATTCAGACTGCATGACCGGTGTCAACAAGGTAGGAGACTAAGGACAGTACAGCCACGCTTCAAGGCAAAAGAAGTGCCCCTGGATGTGGATCAGGATCTATGATCTGGAGCTGGCGGTCACCTTTATGTATCCACACATAGCCAGGATCATAGAAGGGCTGCGAACATGCAACTAACACCATCATCTGTCTGAGACTGTGCAGATTCAGTAAAGAACAGACAAAATTAATGGATCTTCAATGGCTACAGAACTCAATCCAGTTCAAAACAATTCCACCAATATTGAATTATGGATTTACATTCATATCTTCATTCAAGGTCATTGAGTCTAATTATTAATGTCAAGAGTCCACATAATTTTCCTTTTGATTTTCCTGCAGACTCTGTGGATCACGGGTGTCATACATACGGCCCGTGGGCCTAGAATTTGCCCACTAAGGGGTGCAGTCTGGTTCACCGTGTGATATTGAAAAGTGTGAAAATTACAGAAGTCATTGCAATTTTTTAATAAAATGCACGGCTATTCCTGAGTTGTCCACTCGGGGTTGTGCTGTCCTTAAAAGAGAACCTGATAATTGAAGCGCTTCACTATGGAGTTCTATCTGTCACTTGTTATTAGCTCATTCTGGACTTTCTGAGCACAGACCTGGCTCACAGTGTCTCCATTCTGTTCTCAGTATCTCTCCTCCGCATGCTCGACTCTGCCAGCACACACCCTCAACTTCGCGCAGTCTTACAAATGCACCTCTAAACCAACCAATCAGAAACATGGAGAAAATAATCCTGATTGGCTGTTTCTCCTCCAGTCAGTCTGAATTATTGACCGCATTTGTTAAGCAGTGTTAAAAATGGTAACTAAAAATGGATTGCAACAGATTTCGTTAGTTAGTGTTTTTCCTGACATAATTTGATAATAATGTTAATTTAATTTAATTTAATTTAATTTAATTTAATTTAATTTAATTTAATAAATAAATAAATAAATAAATAAATAAATAAGATAAAATAAAATAAAATAAAATAAAATAAAATAAAATAAAATAAAATAAAATAAAAGTAACCCAGAATGTGTTGTAATCGTAACAAATTTGCGGTGGTTTAAATGTTGCGGCCCACTTGAGAATAAATTGGGCTGTGTGTGGCCCTTGAACTAAAATGAGTTTGACACCCCTGCGTTAGACAGTGCATGTTTTGGGTGTTATGGCAGAGTGTTACACTCTGAACGGCTCTTGTGTTACTGAGAATGTTGCAGCTCCTGGGGCCTTTGCCATTCTAAAGCTGCTTTGTAGCTATTAATTATTGAATTGACTTGCGAGAGAAAAACACAAACAGTCTTCAGAATGATTAGAATACAGTCAGTTTCTCCACATTACCAGCAGTTTCGTCATCTTTCAATACCTGAGCCTTTTGTCAACGAGTGTCACGGTGTGTCATTTAGTCCTCTGCAACCCTGTAAGGCTTGGACCCATCTTGTCCTTGACAGAGGAGCTTGTCACCCTCACACAGTAATTATACCAGAGCTGACGTCTCCTCTTTCCATTGAATTATTGAGAAGGTGCAGAGGACACAAGATCCCATGTGGAGAGAGACAGCGCTGCTTGGCTCCCAGTGGCCTCGGGGTAAATCCAAAATGGACGCGGTGCCACAGACTTTGCAGTGTTAAGTCGCTCTTTTCACCCCAATCTACAGGTACAGTAATAATAGTAATCTGTAAAATGTCTTTAGCACTTTGTTTACATGATTGATGAATATTTGTGTTATTCCAAAGTTTGAAGACATAAAATAAAAGATAAATGACGGTGTCTCCCAGGTTCTTCAGGATGTGTTATTGATACGGTTCGCAACATGAATCTATAATCACGTAACACAAATCATTTGGGTCAAAGGTTTTCCATTTCTGTCGGACTTCAGCTCATGAATTAGAAATAATAACGAGACGTTCAGGATGGGTAAGTGTGAGTAGAACAAACATGACTCGCGTTTATCTTGTTTGTTCAGAAATCTTCCGTCCCTGCTCTGAAAACGCAGCCTCTTCTTCTACACATGTGGTTTATGGTGTGCGATATACTGTAATTACACGTCTCCTACATCGTTACACAACACATGCAACCGTCCACAGCTGCTGTCTGTCTGCACGCAATGTATCTTTACCACGTGGAATATAAAACGATGGGCCCAGGGCAGAGAAACCTTCTGAGGGGCCCCAACTATTTGAAGCCAGGTCCGCTATGATTAAATTGACCTGAATAATGAATTATTGCAAATGAATCTGGAGCACAGGTACACTGACAGCCAGTGTGAGCGATGATTCTCAGCGTTAATTGTCCGTACTGTCAGATTAGATGTGGAAAACAAGATTTGGGCTAAATCTGATTATACTTTGGAGTCCTGTACATTTAGTCCTAAGGGTACTTATCTTTACTTGTGAAGTTTGCACTGTGATAGATGATGACAGTGCTATCCAAACACAGTTTGAGAGGCTGGGAATTGAAACCCGGACACGCACTCTGCCACTGAGCTACATCCCCATATTTGTTACTTATTGTCTTGGTTTAGGGTCTCGGTTGAGCTGTGACCGGTTGACAATCCATCACTGCTCCTTTTTTGTGATTCATTCTTTGGTTTAGATGTTAAATCCACACGGGTCACCGGTGGTGTCATGGATGGATAGATAGATAGATAGAGAGAGAGAGAGAGAGAGAGAGAGAGAGAGATAGATAGATAGATAGATAGATAGATAGATAGATAGATAGATAGATAGATAGATGGATGGATGGATGGATGGATAGAGAGAGAGAGAGGGATGGATGGACGGAGGGACGGACGGACAGACAGACAGACAGACAGATAGACAGAAAAAGAGATAAAGAAATTTATGTCTGAACTGGGTAACAGATTTTTTTTTGTAATTTAAAATATATTTATCATTCACTCAGTCACTCAGTGGTTTGTAGTCTCTTGGATATAAAGGGACCCTTAAGGACTCAATCACCGCCATCAGTGGAGCCTCTAAAATCTTCGTTAGGTACTAACGTGTTCACCGTGACCTCGTAAAGTGTTTTATTATGACATTCACCCCGAAGCGTCTTTATTTTTTCATAGATCGTTACTCACCTCTCTGTGTCCTTACACATCAGCTCACCCCATTAGGTGAAGTAACTGAGGTAATATTACAGAGATAAACTGTACATGCAGTAAAAATAGTACCCAAAAGGAAATTGATTATATGAAGTGTCATTTTCATTCAATTAAATCACAGTTCTATTTGTGAATCGGATTATTAGCTTTCATTGTGACGTGGATAATGTCTGTGTTTGCACTGTTGAGGAAATAGCAGGAAATAAAATAAAAATATAAATAAAAAAATAAATAACAGGATCCATAGCGGTCCATTGACACGCCTGCTGACACAACAAGTCAGTAACAAATATGTCCAAACTTCTCCAAATCCAACACCAAAAAAATGTCAATCACCTCGTTTGGATGTAAATTTGTAAATCGTGACATTTTGTGAAATTGCCTGAAAAAGCTACAAAGCTACAGTGGAAATGCTCGTAGTGTTGTAACTGGCCTGAAGTGGTACAAATATACATTTACATATACATGTACAATTATATATTTCAGGTACGCATATATACAAGAATAATAGCCATAAAAATACTGCTATCACTCAGCTACACTCTGCTCTGAAGGTATTATTGTAGCTCTGCATACATCTCACTCACCACTGTCCGCGATCTCTGTGTGTGTTCTCAGTGTCTAACACATTTACAATAATGGATCTAACATCTCTGAAGATGTAGACTAAAATGAATTGAATCACTGAAGAAAAGAAATTTGCAATTCTATGAACAAATGAACAATCTGAACATTTATGAGCGTGGTTAAGAGAATTGGTTCAACCGGCACAATGAACGAGCAATTGAAGCAAAGATACGGAATACATTCAAACCCATGCAATCATTTGGTGGCTTCTAGTGCGTTATAGAATTTTATTATGAAGGGGTCATAACATGTCACACTCACACACACACAGACACACACACACACACACGCTATTCTTCATGTGATCCACACAGAGTTCTTATATGAATTCTTCATTTCTATAGCGAGACCTTCAGGTTCCTGTAGGAAGGGCTTGATTGTGCTTGTTTTCTGAGAATCCTTCACCAGTTTTATGCACACACACACACACACACACACACACACACATACAAGAACACGCCGAAGAAAATACACTTTTCTCCCTTTCACTCCAGGCTGTCTTCCATTAGAGAGAAAAGGTGACACGTAGGTGTAACAGAGGATGGCTGGCCTCAGTTCAGTGGCTGCGTCTCCACCCCTGGCGGAGCAGTGAGGGGCCCTCACTCTCAGCTGTCCGGGCTTCACTCAGCCGAGCGCAGCTCAAACCGGGAGAACAACACAATATGCTGGGATGCTAAGATGTGCCTGGCAGTGCAATTTTCCTCCTCCAGGAGATGGACAGACAGGGGAGTTATTTAAATGCTAAACAATGCGACCTGTCACTGTTCTTCCAGACGGCTTCCTGATAACTTCCTTGTTGGATTGGTCATGCAGGATGTGATGCGTGAGACCTGAATATGTGGAGGAATCCTCTGAGGTTACGCGGATGACCAGGCCCACGCGGGGTCACTTTACTGAGCCGCTTCGTGTAGCCGTACCTGCTGCACGTGTGGTCACATTGGGACTTCATGAAGGGTGATTGGTTCGAGTCTGACCTGCGCAACTGAACAACTGCCGTAAAAGTCACGCGATCAATTGCAATAAGGAGAATCACAAGTTATAATATGACAACCATATATTCTTGTTAAATCAGCTGCATTTATTTCAGCTGCTGTTATTTTAACGTAGAGGTTGCCGAGGTAACCAAGCATCTCTGAGTCCAACAAGAACCTGATTGGCCTGATGTTCGGCTGATGATGTCATAGCTGCTCATACAGAAGCGCTGTCATTATTGCAGCGTTCCATCAGCCATTTTGATCGACAATGAGTTCTGTATAAAAACTTGGCAAGTGAAGGATGCCTTACTTTCTGTTTTTTTGGTATTTTTTAAATACATGGGTAAATTATAACACATATCTCAGATGCACGTGACATATTTCATGAGATATCAGAGGTTTTCCTCATACATGATTTAGTTTCGTTTTGATCCTAAATATTTTGACATACCTACATAGTTTGTGCTGATAATACAGTAATACTAATACACAATTGGAGATGCTGGGAATTGAACCCAGGACATTAGGCATGCAGAGCAGACCACTGAGCTACATGCCCCTCTGTAACTAAATAATTTATAAGGTGTAAGACTTTGGATTGTGAAGGATATTCTGGATTTTTCCTCTCCTTGAATGAAGTCCATAATTTTCCCATTAGACATGATCTGATTGTGAATTAGATCCATTATGACTGAAGATGTATCAAACCTGGCCTTGTTATTGAAAGACACCTTGGCACACGTATGCATTATTTGTTGTCTCCAGATCTCCTCACTGGATTTTGAGAATGACCAAAAATGTTGAAAAATTGGTATAAAATATAACCATTTAAATTTTCGTGAGTTATTTGTTGTAAATGTAGTTGTATTTTCTCCATCTTTGCAGACACAGACAGATTTGATCCAGATGATTGGGTTCAGATTAGGTTTTTTTAGATTAGATTTTTGATACAGAGAAATATAAAGGCTACAGAAAAGTCACTTAGTAACAGGATGAGGGACATAGTGTGTATGAGTATGAGGATGAGGATGAGGATGAAGCTGTGTGATATTGACCTTGGTCTATTTAAAGTCTTGTTTGTCACTTACGAAGCTTTAATAATAATTTTTTCTCAATTTTGCACAACCACCGTGACATTTTCTGCACAAATTATGATCTCCACGATCTTCTGGAAGATAAATATCAACATAAAGAGCTTTATTCAGGCACTGCTGTTTCGATCACCACGACAACCAATCTGCAATAAAGACAGCTGGAACATCTTCGCAGCAGAAGAGTGTATGGTCACGTACGATGCGTGAGCTGTTGTCTGTGACTGTGAGGCGCCGTTCGCGTCTTGCGTCATTCTGTCAGTCTTTTTCTTGTCCTTTGATACCTGAAAGAATAGAAATGAACAGTGTGTGTGCTCATCCACAAACCTATCCATGCATTTAGTCATTTAATGAAAAAGAACCATACCTCTCCATACATTTCTCCGAGCTGACGAAGGCTACAATGAATGTGTCAAACTGCAAATTGTAAGGCTCCAAATGTCAATAAAAACGAAGACACGCAGTCAAGTCGAAGAAATGATACCACGCTCTGTTGTTAAACGTTTCCACCGACTTTCCTACACACACACACACACATACACACACACACATGCAGACAAAGCTCCATCACCATAGATGCTCTTATCTGCTGACCTTGTATACAGAGTAAAGATATCCCCGTTTGACACAGCTAATTGGTGGACGTGTCAGAGGACGTTTAGCGGCTTAGGAAATCACATCTGCCTATTGATTTCTCCTCACTACACCCCCTCTATCACACATTGTATTGCTTAATCCAGTCTACAACTCTATTGTTGCGAATCCTCAATGGACTCTCAGGCAGAGGAGCAGGCGAGAAGGAACGAGGGAGGGAGGGAGGACGAGAGAGAAGACAGAACAAGAGATTAAGAGACGCATGGGATGAGGAAGGTAAATGAGAGCCGGTGTGTGTGTGTTTGAGAGAGAGAGAGAGAGAGAATGCCCGGAGTGTAGATGCATTCAGAGAGCCCAGGCTCGAACGTGGAGCTCCTCCTTTGAGTTGAGATGAAGCGTGTGTAATGGCAGCAGTTTGCCTTGGCATGCGACGGTGTCATGCGACGGTGGCATGCGACGGTGTCATGCGACGGTGTCATGCGACTTGTGTTTGCTCTGAGCCGCTGTGCCAGGTGAAGCGTGTGAGGTTGCAGCATTTCATCTGCGGCGTCTGTTCTCAGCTTGAAGCGCGTCCCCTCTCTGCTCAGTAATCTTCTGTCTGCGGTGCATGTGGTCAATTTAAAACAAATCTTACGATCGCAGCACACACGCATTTCTTAGCCACTTAAGTCTGAATGGAAAAATTCTTTAACGCGGTTTGTATGTTCCCTTTCAATGACGCTTTTTTTTATTCTTTTCTTCATGGTTGTCATGATGAAAAGGTACATTCCAGCATGCTTTAAGTGTCAAAAGTGTACATCTTCACAGCGTGTACAAGGTAAACTTGACGTCAGTCCTTCTGATAGGACTGATAGTCAGTCAGTTTTGTTGCTATGGAAACAAAATTTGTCAGGTTACAACAAAGGCGCATTTGTTCCTGGCCAAACG
>OMNV01008769.1:0-14508 GCA_900303265.1 Brotula barbata
ATAGTTAATAGTAAGTCTTTTTTGGAGATCATTTCTCTTTGTGGGTCTGAGAGAGTAGAAACAGAAAAGACTGGACGGTTGACGATAATATCCTGAATATCTATTGTTACGAGAAAACAAGATTGTAACAAGTATTTCACTAATCAGACAAAAATGAAGTACAAATCTTCATAAAAGAGGAATCGGTGTCTTGTCTTTTTTGAGGTACCCCTCTGACAGACTGACACCTGAACCCTGTAGTGAAGTGGCTCTCCATCCTTACATATTTGACCGTCGTGTGACCCCGGCGTTGTTTTGAAACCTTTCTGTTTGTTGTTTACACGCTCGCGGGCTCAGACACGCAGGATTTTACAGTGCGGCTTTATTGAAGTAATGCCGTTCATTGAAAAGTACAGTGAGAATGATTGATTTCACACTGTTTGTTTTCTTTCCTTCAACTCGTTCAAACTAAATCTAAACGGCAAAAATTACAGCGTCATGAAGTGCAGTATGAAAGATTTCAACTGTTCCCACACTGAGCCACATTCACGTGATGCTGTGGCGTCTCAGCAGACGTAAACACATTTTATCTCCTGCTTTGTGTGACATCTGAAAACTTTTGAGGCCGATTGGTTGGTTAGAGCCTCGAGCCACAGAGCCAGATGGATTTTCTTTTTTTCTTTTTTCACCCTAATGTGATATTATATTTAATATATAAAAGATCCAATATTGGCTTCACATTATCGCAATTTTCTTTTTCATGGAGCAGCACCTCTTTTGGTAAAAGAGGTTTAGCTCCTAAACCATTTTTAGCAGTCAACTTCATTGGAAAGTGCATAAAACATATCAAAACTGACTTGAAAAAAAAAAAAAAATCTTGCGAAATAATACATTTTCCGTGAACTAATACGGGCCAATAATTATCACTCTCACCTGGCTCTGTCGTGCAAAACCGTTCCGTGTTTGCAGACACATCATTCCTCTTCATCAACTCGTGTGCTTTTATCTATCTAACATGCAATGAGGAATGTGCTATTGTATCATGGGAACATTTTCCAGAGCATCAAAAGGATATGGTTGGACAAACAATCCGATATCCAAGGTTAAGAACACAAAGATAATAAATCGTTTGAGTGTCATGTTCAATTTTCAGGGCGGCATTACCCAGCATTATCCATAACAGGATTTAAATTGTTATCAGGACACCGAACAATCCACTTTGCGTCCAGCGAGCATCCTGCCTCTAGTGATTCATAGAGAGGAAACAACTATCACATTTTCCACCGTCCCACAGCAGCGGCAGCAGAACACCGCGGCACTTCATGTACTGGGATGATTGGTTGAATAAATTGCTTCCATCCTGGCTGCTGTTGACACTCGAGTGGCGAGTCCTATCACTTTTAATTGTCTGTCTTCCCTCGCTCGGTCCGTGTCGGTAACTCCTTCCTGCCTCTGTGGTGTACAAGGCCAAAATAAATTAAGTTCAAACTGAGATTTGGCTCTGGGCTGTAAAACATGACGGAGGACAACAAGTTTAATCTTTCATTAAATTCTTCACATGTGCCACGGGAGCTTTACAATCAAAACAAAATGACTTGATTTCGCCGACCGAATGAAATACAGGAGTGCAGGTCATCGCTCGGACGTTTAGCACGGACGCGACTTTGATTGATTTCCTCACCTGACGGCCTCTTCTTTTACTCGGTGCGTCACGTATATTCGCCCAAACCCATAATCCTGTTAAATCCGTCTTACTCCCAGTTTAGCCTTCATCACAGCACAGACAGAAAATCAGCGCCTGGCAACAGCGCATTTCAACACAACCAACTGTTTACATTTGGATCATAGATTGTAATGTTAAGCAGAATGTAAAACTAATATCAGACTCTAACACAAAAATGTTCCAACAGCCTTTTTTTTTTCTCTCTCTCCCCTCTCCGATGATCGTTTCTTTAAAATCTGCGAGGCACGGCCGCGTGTTTATTGCACCATCGCACAAAGCATAATGACCTGAAAGGAGCAGCGAGCAATTTACCTGCAGCCTCTCTTTGTGTTAGAGCCCCTTGACTTATTGATATACAATCCGTCCGTTTTTTTAGAAAATCTGAAAACAATCAAGGTGCAGCGCAGCACAATGCCGAGACATTAATCACAAAAGGCAGTATTTTATTCCACATAGCCAGGGGATTGTTGCAACAGCTGCTAAGCATTCTGGTAAAGGGAATGATTTACGGCTGCGTGCCAATAACGATGAGACAGAGTCATTACCATATCGACAGGCTCCGAGATGGATTATCCTCATTGATTACTTCATGGCCTATTGATAAGTATTTGTTTGAAAACGCAAATGGGGGAGAGAAATGTGCAACACGGTTTTTGCACTGCGGACCGTAAACAGAAACTGTTGTACCAGAAACTTCTCTAACGGTCTCATCAGTCAAACATCACTGAAAACGTTTTTTCATTTACTGTGCATGGCGGTGCTGCAGCCAGGGAGATTAAAACTTTGATAAATGTGATTTTTACTCATTAAATCGTTCATCGTCCTTCCAAAGATTCCAAAATAAGGGCCAAAAATGAACAGAAACAGACATCTGTGTGCAATTTCCTCTTTAGATTAAATTCTTTTGTTAGCAGATTAAATGTCACATTGTGTATTTGCAGATGCTACTTTGAAGAAATCCTATAAAGTCATTTATCCTTACCCCACTTGCAGACTTTTAATTTCTACTACTTGAAGATGTAATTACGTAATATTTTGCTTGTGACAAGTTTCCAGAGAGAGAGAGAGAGAGAGGAGAGAGAGAGGAGAGAGGAGAGAGAGAGAGAGAGAGAGAGAGAGAGATGAGAGGTAAATAGTGAGGGTGATGACCAATAGCAGAGAGAGTTCACATGTGTAGGATTTCACAGCTAATCACTGGCCACTCTGATTCATGGTGCACCTCGCTCCTCGTGCTCATATATCATTTTGCACATTTTTCCTCACCACCCAGGCTTCCCATCCTTCAGCCTAGCCAAGGTCAGCTGAAGGAAATGATACCGCTAAACCACAAGATTTATGAGAGATTCACTCCCATTTCCCTCCCTGTTTACAGAATACATTGACTCCCACCAAGGAGCTTCTTCAGTCCCTGGGGTTTGCCGTGCAGTCCTCATCTACTGGGTGTCGTGCAGAGCGTGGACCCACCAGCCCATCTCCTGTGACAGGTGCTAATTGAGAACCAAACACAGGTTGCAAACCTTAAAGCCTCTTCTTACCCTTCTGCTACCACACTGGCAGTGGGTAACCTTGAGCACCGGCACAAAGACATCGGAAGCAGTGTATCGTGATTAATGCTCATCTTTATCTATTTGTGTCCTAATATACATCTGTGTGTCTTTTAAAGTAGCAGAGAGATTTCAAGTGTTTGTGTGCGTGTGTTTGGGTTTGTTTGTTTTTTGCTACCAGCAAGTTGTCCTCACAAAGTTCTTGTTTCCAATAAAGTAGCTTCTATTGTAGTGAAGACATCCCATAATATGTTACTTGTAAAAGAAAGAGATGGGAAAAAGTGCAAGTAAGATACAGTGCCAGTCCATGCAAGAAGGTCAAAGTGCAGATAATTGCTACAATTATTTGAAACAACAACAACAACAACAACAACAATAACAACAACAACAACAACAACAACAACAACAACAACAACAACAGTCCTAAAAGTGTCATTAATAAAAATGTAAATACTTGACTATAATAAATGTGGTTGATCTTAGTCTGAGAATATTGTGAAAGCTGCTCTTCTGTGGTCAGATTAATTGGTGGTGAGGAGTGAGGGGTGACTGGCCTTCACGTGTCCTTGGTGGCCAACGGTAATGAAGGGAGAGAGAATGGGTGTGAGTGTCTCCCTCCCTCCCTCCCTCCCCCCCGGTTGGTGACAGGGTGCTGCTCTGCCCCTTGCTCTGAGAGGACCGGGGCTTTAAATTGCTTCCATCTCTGAGACTCTGATTAATGAGAATACTTCTAATCGGAGTTCCTGAGGCCAACAGCATTAGTCTTAATCTTCCAGGCCCCATCCACCACCAACACTGACATTTAATGTAGTGCTAGTGCAATGGTAATGAGAATTCATTCCCCAACAAGGGAGCTGACTCGTCTACCCCCCACACAGGTCCTGGATTTGGGAAGGTTATTGGCCCTGAGTTTCAGGGGTTATTAGTTCTCTTCAGGCCATGAGGTACCTAAAATATCTCACTTCGCACTGAAACTCGACAAATGTAAGTCTGCTTGAGCACACAGTGGATTTAAAGCTTCTTTACACAGCCCGTATCCACGTGCCAGTGTGTGGGCTCGAATCACGGGGGAAACAAAACAATTAGGACATCTCACATGAAAGATGTACATTTCTTACACAATCTGAACCTTTGAGTGATTTACTTAATAATTGTGCTGACTTACTTTAAGGAAGGAACATTCAGTATGAAATGAGACGTATTTTAATTTTAATTTGGCCCCCATTGGGTAAGTCTTACGTGGGCAGAATTTCAGCCTGGTTAATCTCAGAGTTTCAGTCTCACAGCTAGAATTGAATTTTGGGAAATTAACCTCAAAAAGTACCTCAGCTTACACCGTCAAATGGATTTGAATGGAATAAAGCTATTCCGGAAATCATCAATAATTAAAAATGTCGAGAGGTACTGTTCACTGTTCCGAGCCAAAATCACAAGGTTTTATTTTGATTTCGCTGCAAAGTAAATAAATGCATTTCCTGCCCCTCTCCCAGTGTGTTTGTGTGCCCGTGCATGCATGAGTAGGTCTGACTAAGAGAGCGTGCTCTTGCTCTTAATATGAGCGAATTTGTCTGTACGCGGGAATCCGGCAATCATCAAACATTCCTGTAAAATCAAGGAACTTTTTATCAAGCGAATAAAAGTCATTCCCCCGTCAGGCTCGCTTGTACCGATGCAAACAATCCTCCTGTGCTCAGTTAGCAGTAAGTAAATTGCTCTGGGATTTGTATTGCCGGAATGCTTTAGCAGGTAATTCCTCTCTGTCTTTCATTTTGTTTGTCTGTGTTAAGTTCCCACTCTGGCCCCATCCATTCTCACATCCAGTTCCCGGCTTTGTCCATCCATCAATGGGTGCACTTTGTCAGTGCTGACTTCATCCTGGCGGCTGCAATCACATCGGAGCAGGGCCTGACTGCCACTAGGGAGCTTTTTCACCTCCCATCTGCATCTCCCCGATCTGCTGACGGGGCCCCTGACGTGCAGCGTTTTCTATTGCACAGGCAAGCAAAAAAACACTAATGCTGCACCTCATTTCTCCAGACTACTCCTGGCCTTGCACGGCAATACAGAGAGAGAGAGAGAGAGAGAGAGAGAGAGAGAGAGAGAGAGAGAGAGAGAGAGAGAGGGAGAGAGAGAGAGAGAGCGAGGAGCAGAGTGAATGAGGTGAGATTGAGAAAGGCAGGGAGGTAAGGAGGGGGAACATTTTTCAAGAGAGATTGGCTCTCTGGTCAGGCTACAACTCAATTTGCCTTTTCTTCTCAAATTCATCAATAGCCATCACAGGGAGAAAATGTATCACTAATTAAGGGCTTGATAAGCGGCAAGTCAACTGGACTTTGAAGAGAAAGAGAGAGAGAAAAGAGAGAGAGAGAGAGAAAGGAAAAGAGAATCAGCAAACGGTTCTCAGCAACAAGGGCTTTCACTGGCACGAGTCTGAACACTTCACACCATCTGGGACATTCTGAAAGATCTGATACTTCCTATTACTGACAAAGAAAATTTTAAGTAAAGTCATACAATAATTAAACATTTGTTGAAAGGATTAAAAACAAAGAATTTCACCTTCGTCTGTGTACTGACTTACAAACTACGTTTTTCTAGTGTTCACAAGCAGCACTAATCAATAACAAAATATTTAACAAAACAACATTAACATTAGTTTGACAATCTAACAACATTAAACAGTCAGATTTGGTTGTTTGCTATTTATGTGTGTATTAGCTTATCAATCAATTTGAAAGTGTAATAGTATGTTCCACCCGTGTGGTTTGATAGTAGGTTAGCGCTTTAATTTACATTGAAATCATTTACATAGCATCATAGTGGTATTCAGGGCATATAGGTCTAAATGTTTAGAAATTAGAATAGATAGATTAAAGAGTAATATAATAATAGAGATAATTTAATCCATAATGTCTGCAATTCCACTACTTAAACGTACAGAACCTTAACTCGTGTGACATTACAAATCTGATCCAAATTCATATCCATAATTACAGTTTGTCTTTATGCATGTTGTGTGTGTCAGGTGCTCACTGTTTAGACATATCATCTATGTAAACAAACCTTTCAAAGCACCGAAGAACATAAAAACTTAAATTTAATTACTATTATCACCGTATGTTTGTATTAAACAGCTTATCAATCAATCGTGCGGCGTCGCGGCAGCTTCTGCGTTAATTTGGACGGTGGGTCGACTCCCGTGTTTACATTTACATCACTGACTGTCATTTTAAATGCAGCACTGATGACACCATCAATGATCATTATTGGAGAAATTCACATAATTTTTCCCATGTTCAGAGTCGTTTACATCAGGGAGCACTAATTAGACTGCAATGGAGGGTTATTAATAGGCTGGACATTCCAGAATGATCTTGTTATAAATGGGCCCTGTCAAGGCTTTCCTCAACCTCCAAATGAGTGTTCTCACTTCACTGCCCCCATCCCAAGCATCGGCACCGTTGCCGAATAACAAATGATTGCTATTAACTGTATTGTTAGTAATGATGCCTGAGAACAAACAAAAGTCCATAAATAACAATTTGCTGGGGAAAAAATGAGGCCTTAAATAAGACGGATACCACGCTGAGCTGTGGTAAATGACATCTGAGCGCCTGCAGAGAAAAGGAAGCGGCTGTTTGAAAAGAAGACGAGGAAAAAGGGGGGAAGAGGGACGGATGCAAAATGCTCAGGTCTCATATTGTGGAATGAAAATTTGGCTGCTCTGACCTGGCCTGTACGCTGTGCTTCCCTTGTAGGGGTGTAATGTTATTTGCAGATTACAGCTTACTCCACAAAACCCCACCACCAGCACCAAACGCTCAGCTGAGTGGGCTTAAACAACAAAGCGGCTCCTGCTCAAGTCGTTTACCCGGACACAAAGGCAATTCCTCATATTAATTAAGCGCTGTCACCGACATACTCGCTCCCTCTCGCCAAGCACATGTCCGCAGCTCTGATATGTGG
This sequence comes from Brotula barbata, assembly GCA_900303265.1. Lineage (NCBI taxonomy): Eukaryota > Metazoa > Chordata > Actinopteri > Ophidiiformes > Ophidiidae > Brotula > Brotula barbata. The sequence continues at coordinate 7,213 of OMNV01008769.1, forward strand.
GCTAAGTGTTTTCCCTGATGCCTCACTCTCAGCCTGCTTTTCACATAAAACCTCTAATGGGAGCCGCTGTTTACAGAGTCAGTTCCACTTACGCAAATCCCCTGCCGTGTAAACAATATCCACGGCAACTACACACAGCTAGTGCTGTATGTACGCGCCATGAAAAATGTTTATCCAATTAAGTGACACTTCAATAACATAATCCTAAAACCATGAAGGCTTTTAACAAGATTACATGACCTATAGAGAGGCAAGTAAGTCACCCTTTCTGCAGGATGCTGCTCAATAACATCCAAAATAAGAGCAGAGGTATTCGGACTTCTGATTGGACGACGCCAGCGGACAGGCGATACAGCGCATGTCTATAAATGTGAAACGTGACACTGCCAGGAGAGTCTGTATTAGTCGAATGATGTTTTGTGTAAAGCCAATACCGCTCATACGAGAGCAAGCAAAGTTGATATTAAGCACTGCAAAAATTGCTCTTGGAGAAGAGTTTAAAAATGTGTTAACCTTATTTTGACAAAAAAAACCATTTTTTGATTCTTTCAGAGATGAACAGGCTGTGACTTGTCTTTGTAGGTCATTCAGTCTGTATTTCAGTTAAGGGTGACTGGAAAGAATGTGGAGAGTGGATAGGATATTTGCCAAGGATTATGGGAAACAAGATGGCTGATTATTTCAAGAATCAGAGCAATCGCAAGAATTCATAACAAATAATTTATTTTGTTGTTGAGTCTGGTTTGATTTTTGCATGGATACTGTGTGTGATTGTGAATGGGTGACTTGGAAGTCGCTTTGGATACAGACGTCTGCCAAATGCATAAATGTAAACGTAAACAGAATTTTAGTGTTTTCACACGAAAAACCTCATTTCAACACATTAATGTACAAAATGAGCTACATTACAACACACATAAGCTCTAATAAGCACATTTAACATGGATTTCTGGAGCTTCCTTGTGTCGGAAACTACAGACATAAGTCAAAAGTCAATACAAGAACTTGTAAACAAACCCTGCAGTATCTTCACTGTGGTCAGCTAACAAATTGACGCTTCCTTGTCTTGCACACATCTGCAGTTGTTTACCCATGACAGATCTTGCTTGTATACACACACACACACACACAAACACACACACACACATATTTTTTACATACAAATATAGCACACCATAACAAGTAGTAAGTCTTGATTAGCATTAGCTAATTTATTATTAGCATTATTACTACTACATCTTGTTTAATAGAAGCTAGCCAACAAGCTAGCCATCCACTAGACTGGACTGACTGTGGATCAGGAAATCTGGCAGTAACAAACAGCAATAATGGGGAAAATGTAATCAGATTGCAGATATTTTGATTGTTTCTTGTAGGTTTATTTTTTGAGGAGGGTGGGGTCAGCGCAATATAAAAATAAAACCTAAACTCACACTATTTTACAACAACTCTGTGCCGTACAACCTTTAGCTAGTGCATCAAAATAATGGGACACATAAAACCAAGGCCGCATGTTACGTGCAGAAACAAATCTGGAGAAGAACATATCAAAAAAAGAAAGATTGTTTATGTATTGTGGCATGAAATGGGAGGGTGTATGAAAAAGGCAGTGCTGGGAGAGGTGATGGTGACGGATGGACAGAACTGACAGTGCGGTATTCATCCTGCACGCTAGAGCGCACGTCCTGCTAGTGGCGGTCGACAGAGCAATAAATCACAGGCCCTCCATCCTGTATCTACAGCTTATTACATCCACCATGACAAATAAATAATAATCCCTGTCAGAACAGCCCTTTGCTCAAGGATTGAGTCTGAAAGCGTTTGCTCATCACTCCTGTTCCTGAGAACACCAGAGCAGGAGAATTGAAAGCCATGCTTTACTGGCCCTCTGAAACTTTGAAAGACAATGGAAAAAAACAAAACGTACAGCAGGAAAAAAGCTGAAAAGTATGTCAGTGACTAGGCTGAAAATATCAGAATGTTCATCTTATTTAACAGTTTTTTGTATACAAATTCAGTGAAAACCTGTTAAATGTGCAAAAAGGGGCTTTAAGAATACCAATTTGGAGAATGCCAAGTTTACATCTCTAATATCATTTAAAAACCTTTTCATAGCATTTTTTGTCATTCTTTTATGTTAAAATTGCAACAAAAGTGCTGATATACATTGTTTTCAGGGACTCATTTCATGTAAATCTGAATATATCTTCTTCACAGCCAATCTGTACCTGAAAAGGACTGAAAGCTCATTGGAATCATCATTGACAGCAACACAGACACAAAAAGACACAAATGAAGAGCAATTATATTTTTGTTGAGTTTGATCATTTTGAAATTTTCATGCTCACGTGATTTATAAAGGACCTGTCAGAAATGAAATATCTCAGAAATACATGTATGTCCTTAATATATGTTTATAGTCACGTAGCATGTAAGTAAGAACACATACGACTAAGCTGAATTGTACATAATTTTCTATTAGGGTAGATCCAGCAGTTATCTAATTGTTCCATCAATAAATGTGCAGAGCTGCTGGCTGTATTGTTTGGATCAATACAAATTGATTTACATGTGTCTGCAAAGAAACACATCCTCCTCGCTGTTTTTTCCCCCGCTTGCCTCCAACTCCTATCACATCATTTAGAGGACGTGTGCTGTAAAAGCTCATTTCAGGCCTTTGTCCCACATGCCGTTATGTTTCTGTAGATCATATAAGACCTTTTAATCTTCCTCAGATGAAGAGCCATTTACTCTGCACTGTCCCTCTATAAAAATTAAAAGCTCTCGTAAAAAACAGGCACGAGAGTGGAACGCCCTCAACTAAATCAAGGCGCATCGTTCCCTGGAAAGCCCAGCCTAAATAGTTCACGGGCCTATTTTATTTTGACATGTGTAGATAACTTGGAGTATTACAAAGAAAATAGAATGCCGTGGAGAGCTGGCTGTCGTAAAGGTTAGTGAAGTGTAAATAAAGCACTCCATCTTCCCTTGTAATAGGTGTAAAATTGTAAACGCTCTGACGGATGTATGCGTACGTCCTGCAGCTCCTTCAGGGATTATGCAAACATTAATCATGGAATCATTTGGCCATGTTTCATCATGAACGCCAGATTACACCAATCTATGAGAGCGCATTATGAATGTCTCATAATATTGACTGCCACCATAAAGCACACAAGACACACAAGAAAATGATAACACATCAACCGTATCATGAGATTATTCATAAAGTTACACGTGATGCATTTTGACTAGTACAAGATGGCAAACAAGCACAGCCAGTTACTATTAATGTACTAGAGTGTACACTTAATACGTGCAATACTTCATTATAGCCTTTCCAATGGATAAAAAATGAAAAAAAGTTGACATTTACCATTTTTATTGATTTTATCTCCAATCAGTGTATGTTAAGACTACGCCACTGATCTTGTGTGCTTTAGTCAATCCCATACACTCAACAGGAGTGAACCCCATACTGTAAATGATGCAAACGTGTTTTAAATTCTTCATGCAATTTTCTACCTTACAGCCATTTCCATATGAAAATCTATGAAAATCCATTTCCATATAGTATGAAAAAGAAGAAGCAGGTTAGGATTCGCCTCATTTACCATTTCAAAAAAACATTTCTTTAAAGCTAATTTTGAATAAGTTTGGTGTTTGTTGCTAATCCAGTGACGGTTCATGTTTCAGATGATACGCTGCCCCTAGTGGAAGTGTCGCTTCAGTGCGTGATCTACGCCATGCTTCACAAACAGCAACAAAATGGCCATTCCACATGAAAATCAGCCTTGTTTACACAACTCAAGCAAGTCACAGATTTTTATGCTATACAGAAACACACTGAACCAATAGTCTGTACAGGCCAAGCAGATTCTGCATTCTGAAACTCTACAACACACAGTCGAAATAATTATAAGTCACCCAATGCATACACCATTTGTAGACGTAAAACTAGTAAAAACACTGCTGTGCTCCGCTAAAGACCTGAGCTCTGAGTGCGTGAGCAGAAAATCCACATCATCTAGAAAGGACAGAGTCTAATTAACACATTTTTGGGAAACAGTAAATCCTTCCCAAGTAAACACCGTACCTGAACTCACAAGAAAGGACAAAATTCCACACAAAGAGAGAGTGAATATTTGGAGAAGCGGAGCATGTGACAGGCTTTTAGACGCTGCTTGACAGAGATGAGTCAGTGGCTTTCAACTGTGAGTTATTTTCTCATTTAACTAGCAAATCGTTCAAATAACACTCTTTTTTTTTATTGTTTTGTTATCATCTCCAGAACAGTTTCGGGTGGTGTACCCTGGCTTAGGTTGGTGGGATGTAGCAGCTGAGACGAAATGAGCAATTTTGTACTTGTGATGAGAATTTTTTTAGAAATCTAATAATTCTACACTTGAGATTATCCTTTGATGGACTGATGGGTGATGACAAACACTCTCAGCTGTAGCTTTGTTTAGTTCTACGTTCGATCTGCTGGGACAGACAGCCTATGGGCACCTGGGGGGGAAGAAGCCTGATAAGAGCTGGATTTCCACTGCTTACCCCGTTACATTAAGGAGGTCGCGAGTTCACGTCCGACTCTTCAACTCTTCAGGCTGGGTTTTGAACTCCTGACCTGCTGGTGGAGAGGCCCTCCATGCACAGTAGCTGCATTTACAAATGCATGCTGACGCCATGCCAGCAAAGCGGAATGGAGAGTGCCCTGATAACATCTCCCTTTAGAAGGAGCTGTTCAGCCAGGCCTTTGTATTTATGGGCAAGTCTCATGGTTACCCCCAACCATAAATCATGTTAATTGGTTTACTGATAAAATGTCTGTCAGGCCCCATTCATGTTGTGCTGTGGCACCCCCAGTTACTGTTTAATCTGTGTCCTGCAATAGTTCATCTGTTTAACTGACTGAAGGTGAGGAGGAGTGCAAAAGGGAATTCTCCTCCATATTACAGCACTACACAGCGTGATGTAAAACCTAGTCGTTGATTGATTGAGACTCATTGATAAAGGCTCCAATTTTAACTTCAAAACAACAACCTGAGAATCCACTTCTGTTGTGATGCTTCAATTTGTAAACACATCTGGAGAATGCCTTTCCTGGCTCTTGTTTTTAAAATTCAAGACTATAATTGGAACACAAATAACCTTCTCATTAAAATTCTTCATGCATGTCAAACCATTTGCAAATTTGGAAGTCTTTGGGCCGGTGTTGACAAATAAAAATAATCTGTTTTCTGCAGCGATAAGCTGTAGCCAGGGTTAAGACTTCTCAGTAAATTGTATTGACTTTCTGGTAAGGACATTGAAGCCCACAGGACTTAACTGTCCCTCATCAACAGATAGACCACACACAAACTTTCATTTACCTGTCAGATTAAAATTAAGAGTGGCACTGCTTCAGGCCAGATGGCAAGAAAGCAGAAATTGAGCCTAAAATGCCACCGCTTATTAATGCAAGAAAATGTATATATTTAGCAGACAAGGTACATGAAAAAAAACTGCAAGAACAAAAGAAATGTAATTTTACTTTCAACGAGGAAACTTTTCTGTATTCTATTCAAAATGCAGGTATCCAAAAAAAAAGCAAAATCAGCTGTGCCGATAGCACATACAGAAGTAGCGTAGCATATTTATACATAAGTTTATACTTTGTAAGTGGACCACAGGGCTCCAGGAGGAATTTAAGCAATGCAATGCAATGCAATCCACTCGTATTTGGCTGGCGTTGATCTTTGCATGATTAATGGTTTCAAAGTATTCAGAAAAAAGGTCAAATTTAGAGTTGGGGATAGAGCAGCTATGCAGGGTAATTAAGACAAACATGATTAATAACCCCAAGCTGCCACCGTGTTCTGTAAACAAGATGCAGCCAGATGGGGATGCATATTTCGCACGTGAAAGTAGCGCATTTGTTTTCAGGAACATAAGGTCACACAACTTCAAATATGCCTGATATTAATGTTATTAAAATAATTTATGAGGGGTTGATAAAAGCGTACTCATTCACTGCGCTGTCCGTTTGAAAGTGTTACATCACAACAATACAAGTCATTTGAATACGCTGGTTTTAAGCGCTGTATAGTCTCCAGAATATGATAACAAGGATCCACTATGACTGTTAATTTCACAACAAGCTGATTATGATTATGGCCTGGACTGAAAAGTCTAAGTCTGAAGTCTTTATCCGGACTATGACCCTCTCTCTAGCGACTGACAGTTTGCAGGGACAAGGTCCAACTTTTAGGAAAAGCAGGGAGACAGATGTCAAAAAGCTCCAGCAAGCACTCAAACACTCACTAATCAACGCTGTAGTTCCTTTACAATCCTTGTCCAGTCCACAAATCTGGTTCCGTATGAGAAACAATTAAGCTGATTTGAAGTTGAGTGTGCACTAACACACCTGTCTCTTCTGTTGAATGTACAGATAGAACAGAGGATGGACTAGACTGGACTTTGTTTTATTCTAAGGCCTCTCTGATGGCATATACTATGATGTCATCATGTAGAAGTGTAAATATTCTTCACAGCAGCAACCGAGTGGTTTTAACAAATTGGAAACAAATTTCAGACAAATCCATCTTGAGCATTAATGAGACAAATTCCAAAAATATAGTCTGCCCACACACCAGCAATCTGTGTATCTCACTATCATAGCTGAAAAGTAGATCCCTTTTCTCATGCTAATTACATTCTTTACAAGCGGTGCCGGTAATTGCAATTTTTTGTTTTTCAGGGTGTGAATGTTTAAAAGTTGTAAAAAGTGATTAAAACAATTCCAGTCAAGGCAGATGAGTAGGTGAAAATGTGGATGGGAGCAGGAAAAAACAACCTTACTTCGGGGCCCAAAGTAAGAAATACTCAGATCCAGCACGACAAACTGGAGGAGAGACTAAGTATTCAAGGAGAGACGAGGCAACGCAAACCAGAATATCAAAAGAATGTTTCAAATTCAAAAGGTCAGAGGAGAAAAAAAAAACAAAAAAAAAACAAGACAATAAACAAAAACAGAAGGTTAAACATTGCAGACCTTGTACTGCGATTTCAAAGAAGAGTTCCGAGCAAGGAGAGAATAAGTACGCTTCAAACAAACGAGGATTGACAAGGCACCACACACTCATGTATTAAAATAATAGCTGACAAAGATCCTCAGCATTTGTGTCAGTGTAATGCTCAGTGGCACCAAAAGCAGCACCCTCTACCAAAACCTGTGCTTTAATTTGCGGTGATGGGTCTGGGACTCTCTGCGGATGAGGAGGCCCACTGATGTGGTCGGCAGTCGGTCCTAATGCA